>JANHZT010001489.1:91042-101747 GCA_032468215.1 Stegonotus admiraltiensis | reverse complement strand
CATCCATCCTCTATTTATTATCTATCTATCTATCTATCTATCTATCTATCTATCTATCTATCTATCTATCTATCTCATACTTACACATACATATATGAAGCCCTCAACTTCCTACAGTTAATTTAGTGACCGTTCAAAGTTACAAGGTCACTGAAAAAAGTGATCGATGGCCCTTTTTTCACAGTTACGACCTTTGCAGCCTCCCCATGGCCACGTGATCAAAATTCAGATGCTTGGCAACTGAGTCATACTGTATTTATGACGGTTGCCATGTCCCGGGGTCACACGATCCCCTTTTTGCGACCTTCTGGCAAGCAAAAAGTCCACGGGGGAAACCAGATTCCCTTAACGGCCAGGTTACTAACGTCACAACTGGAGAGATTCACTGAACAACACATACCGGTGTGTACGCGTTGAGAGCGGGCCTCAGGATTTCATCGTTTTAATGTGTGCCAAGGGCGTTCGCAGGAGGAAAAAAAAAATAACAAAGGGACGATTAAAAAGCTCATCTCCTCCTCACCTGATCTTAAAAGTGAAAAACTGAGTGTGGCTTTTTTTTTGTCTCCTCCCCCTCCCCCTCCTGCTTCGACAGAAACGCTCCAAGCAGCGCAAACTTCAGCAGAAGGCTCTGCGCAAGAGGCAGCTGAAAGAGCAGCGGCAGGCGCGGAAGGAAAGGCTGAGCGGCTTGTTCCTCAACGAAGAGGTCCTGTCATTAAAAGTGACCGAAGAGGACCACGAAGGAGACGTGGACGTCTTAATGTGAGACGGGAATGTCGCGATCGGTGTTCTTTCTAAGCCTTAAGCTTCACTCTCTTGTTTACATAACACTTGTACCAAAACGAGGATTGAATCAGGACCAGCTGTCGTCCTCCTCCTCCTCCTCTTCCTCCTCCTCCTCCTCCTCTTCCTCCTCCTCTTCCTCCCACCACTTAACCTGTGATTGACTAGTTTGGGTTGTTCGGCTTTTCTTTTTTTCTTTTTGCAAAATCGTAGGAAAATCAGGAAGACGTTCTTTTTAAAAAAAAAATACGTAGGCTGGAGTATTTTGCTTTCAGAGCAACCCACTGGTTAAAAAAAAAAAGCTGCATTTCTGTCTTCGATTTCATTAAAATTATGGAAAGAAAACCCTTGGGTTTAAATTGGAAAATATTTCCTCCTGTCTTCCTGCGATGTAAGTTTTAACGGTTAAAGGAATATAGTCTGCGAAAACAAGAATACGCTTTTGCCAGGACTTTTTGTCTTCTTCTTTGCCACTGCAGTTGTATCAAAGCATAAAACTTTATAGCGTAGGTTTCCTGGAATTACCACTGTAATTTCATTTAATGTGGGGGTTTCAGAGCTGTGTGACTTAACGCTGTGTGACAGGGCCGTTCAGGTGATCCAGTTGGTGGTTTTAAACCTGTGTTTTTCTCCCTGCTTTCCACTGCAAAGCAAGCAAGTATATTTTGGATTAGTCACAATAATCCTTTACATGTAGAGCTTGATAGGTATTTTGTAGGTGATCTGGAGTTTGGTATCAAGCAGTGGAGAACAGATAAGAAATGCTTATTGACAAATACAATCATTGGTTACNNNNTTGTTTCTTTATATAGTAGTTTGGGGGGAAAATGGCAAGAAGAAAGAAGATCAAAGCACCTCAAAGTTCTTCAAAGCATAATTTAGCTCATCCCGCTTCTTTTTTTTTCTTGAAGAACCACAAAGCGAGTTGTACATAAAAGAGAAATTTTTATATTGAAAAAAAACCCCACGTGTTACAAATTCAGCTTGAAGGGCCGCGTTGCCCTTTACTTAACATTGATAGCTAATATTGAAGAAGTGCCACAAGATGAAGAAACTGCTTAGGCAAATGTGTTTGAAAGAATATTTGCAATATTCTATGATGTTGCCTCGAAGTAATTTAAGCTTCCATTATTTGTGCAGAAGGACTGAGATGTATTTCTTTCTCTGTTCCAAATCCCCATGGGGGGGGATTAACACTTTGATTTTAGATGCACATGCTTCCAGAGTCAAGCTGTGTATTGCTTGCTTTCGGATGGAAACAACTTTCTCTGTTTTAAACTAACCATTTTGTTCTTTCATCTGATTTAAAATCTAGACGTGATTAGACAAAACTGTAGTTTGCCTGTAGTTGACTCATTCCAGCATTTTCAGATAATCTGTAATTAAGAAAAAGATTTATTCCAGGTATGCATGAAGCAGTAATCTTTGATGACTGAAACAGAATGTGAAGCTTTTCTGGGGGGGTTTTCCCTCCCCCTGTGGTTTACACAGGGGAACTATTTAAATTGTATTTCAACATTCTAGTTGATCCATATTAGGGTAATGTACGCAATATTGGATAGATGTCAAATATTTATAGATGTTTAAAATTCACTAGATTATTTCTACAAGCCAAATTCCTCTTTGTTTCAATTTTTAATTCTGGATTGTAGTTTTGGAGCATAGTTACATTTAGTTATAATCATTGACTCTGCTCAAGAACAGGAAAATTATTCTAAAGTACTGTAGCCAAATCATACTCTGTGAGTACTAAGGCGGATTAAAATGTTGTTGTAGCCCAATACTCAGTGTTGTAACAAATGTTGAAGAAGTGTGACCCCTCCTCTACACCTTCTAGTCCTTTATTTCTATAATTACCCCAAAGTTTCCAATTGCTTTAATCCTGCCCTTCCCAGCTAATTTTTCACCTCTGTGTGTGTGTGTGTGTGTGTGTGTGTTAAAATAATGATTGTTTACAGTGACTCACATATTGATTCCTGGTTAACATCTGCTAAGGTAGTTTTAAACATTCAAGATGCTTTTGACTAAGCTGTTGTCTAAAGCCACATGTTCTTAGTTTTACTTAATTTTTTTCAAATTTAAAAGCAATGTTAGAATATAGAAAGGAGCTATTTTGTAGCTCATTGCCTGTGTTCTATTTATGGTAAGCTGTTTACAAGCTGCATAAATATTTAATAAAATAACTTAAGCAATTGAGAGAACAAGTAATCCACTTCTCTTGCAAAGCTTAGAAGGAGCACTGAAAACCTGATTTATTTATTTTTTTTAAAGGCTGTTCTGTTAGCTGAATGTAACTGAAAAACCTGTTTACATTTTGTGTCTGTCTGTGCATTCTGTTTCCTCACCCACTACAAATGTTCCAATAAGCCAAGTATTTGACTTTAAACAAAGGAGAAAAGTTCGTGTAAAAAAAAAGATTGCCTAGAATGCTTTGGTAGTTCCTGACAGCTGAGATATTTTCTTGATCTAGAGTAAAGATTTTACTCCTTTCCATTTTGTTTGTTTTATTTTTCTACATGGTGTTGAAATAAAAAGAGTTTCTAGAGACAAATTATCTGCATCGAATTGTATATATATATAAACGACTGTAAAGTCCTTTTCAAGGATCCTGTATCATAGCTGTAGAGAATCTTATAGAACATTAGCCAAATGTCTTAATTCTAAAAGAAACACTAATAGGTTTGTGCTCTATCTCTTCTTGAATTATCTCCACCTCATCCCTCTGGATCACTTCAGCAATAGTTAACTCATTGATCGCTTTTGAAGGTTAGTAACCCATTTTTGGTGATCCAACCGATCCACGGTGTTTCTCATGGCATTCTCCGTTCTTTTGGTACGTTGGTTTAGGATTCAGTTGCTGGAGGGAATCCAATTGAGAAGGTTACTTTTCTTCCCTCCGAGGTCAATTTTTCTGGACGCTCTTGAGGTCTTGTGGGAAACTTGAGGTGATTTATATGGCAACTTGATCAGTCCATTCAAAAGTGATCATTAGTTAATCAGGTCGAGATCACGAGCTTCTTACTTAAGCGTGGGCATGTGTGAAGGCAGAGAGCAGTGCATGTGGCCTCAAATGTGCTATTTATAACCCGGTTGAGAGACAATAGTGTGTAAAATGGACGCAAAGAAATGTGAGCTTCATAACCAAAGCAAAGAGAGTTTTTAACTTTGGTGAGGATGCTTCGGATGGAGATCTATCTATCTATCTACCTACCTACCTACCTATCTATCTATCTATCTATCTATCTATCTATCTATCATCTATCTGAACTGTTTCCTAATTTTCTGCCACAATGTATATTGAAACGGATGTATATACAATTTTTCATTGTACATTCTGTATCTACTTAACTGCAGTGTTTGTAGAATTGACTCCTTTTTCGTTCTTGATGTTATGAAAAATTTAACAGCTAAGTATAAAATACTGGGCATCGTGGTTTGTTTGTTTTTCCCCCTCTTTAGCTCTGAATTGTATTTAAAAATAATAGTCTGGGTTGACATTAAAGACAAGATATGCTGATGCAAAATAGCACGTGCCATGTTGTATCTGGAAAGGGGTAGCTGGGAATTTTACCTAATATTTGGGGGGATATAAAAGATCATGCTCATGTTGTTTTCATGTGCGTGGTTCCACATCTGAATGGTAAAACAAATTGCTTGTAATGATTTTATCCTAGAGGAATTCTAGAGGCAGCCAAAAATAGGAATGGACATTCCTGATTCAAGGTAGAATCTTACAGTGTTTGAAGTCTAAAGCAGAGGTTGTAGGGCAGGAGAACATAAGCATAGTGGAAAAATTCTACCAATGGCAGGTAAGTTTATAACTACCATGTTTCTCTGAAAATAAGCCCTCCCCTGAAAATAAGCCCTCCCCGAAAATATTTAACCGCATGCGCAGCCGGTCCCCACCATTTCCTCTGGTTAGGGTTAGGGAGAGAGAGCTGGAAATCCAATAAAACGGCAAGAGGAGCCCTGTCTTGCTCCACATGCCCCAAAATAATAAGACCTTCTGGAAAATGAGGCCAAGTGCTTATTTTGGAGTTCAAAAAATATAAGACAGGGTCTTATTTTCGGGGAAACACAGTACAAAATCTAGGAGTTTGGAGATTTCATTTAAGAATGGGATATTGTTGCCTCGTTTTATTCTCTGTTGTAAGCCGCCCAGAGTCCCTTGGGAGTTGGGCGGCATAGAAATGCAACAAAATAAATAAATAAATAAATAAATAAATAAGAATAAAATAGCTCCTTATTCATATTCAGAATTACTATAGTAGTAAATGTCTCTCAGATCACTCTGCTTGAAGCTTTTGATTGCTCCCACAAGAGGGAGCAGCATTTTCATGCATATCTGCTTTTAGAAACACCCCAAAGCAGCAGACAATGTCTTTTCAATGAGCAATATATTTACACCCTAAACATAAATAATTATTTAAGGGTCAACCTATTTTCCAAAGTACCAGAAGGCCGTTAAGAAGCAGCGGATGGAAACTAATCAAGGAGAGAAGCAACTTAGAACTAAAGAGAAATTTCCTGACAAGGAGAACAATTAACCAGTGTTTGCTTTCAGAAATGATGGGTGCTCTTATCCCTGGAGGTTTTGAAGAAAAGATTGGACAGCCATTTCTTCAGAGTATAGGTATAGGGTCTCCTTCTTGGGTTGGACTAGAAGACCTTCAAGGTCCCTTCCAATTCCGTTATTTTGGGTTCGAGCTATATCTTGCCTTCCCTCTTAAAACCTTGACGTGACTCGTGTGATCACTTGTTTTGAATGGGAGGTGGTCTTAAGATGCATGGAAAAAGTAGATAATTGTTTGATGGAACCTCTAGCTAAGTTTTACCTCTTAAGCAAGTACATTTTTTTTTGGTGCAGAATTATAGGAACACTAAAAATGGCCTTAGATACAATTGGCTCTTCCAATCCGGTATGATCCCTCCCAGTGGGTCTTCCAAGTTCTAGGACAGTAGAAAGAGATTACGTGCCAACTGATCAGCTTTGGAATCAGGTCACCAAGACATGTTACCTTAAGTTGAAAGAAACTCACATTTAATTATTCTTGTATCCTTAATCTTTATCGAAGTTTGTACGCTGGCTCTGTTTTGGCTACAGTGCATCTGTCTCCGATGAATTGAAAGCAAAGCCCAGAGTCTAGAAAGTAGTGATTTATTACATGTTCTTTAAATTTTCACGCTTGGCTGTCACCAGGGTAGATCTGCCAAAACAGTTGACAGAGACGTTTAAAAAAACCAGCAGGCAGAATAGTCAATTCTGTGGCCTTAAAATAAATGTATCTATTGACTGATAAAAAGTATTTGCAGACTGATAAAACAAGTAATTAACGGAGCCGAACACCTTCTAAGGGCCTGTATTAAAATTCGGAGAAATCTCCCATCTGCTTGCCAATTGCCACTAATGCAATTTATATAAGGCTCAATTTCATCTCTCTATTTGCTGAACAAGCTATCGGATGCACAAAGTGCCAAAATATATATACATGAGCGGGTCATCACCTGAGCTTAATTGCACACAAATTTCCAGCAAGAGTTTAGTATAAACGCAATTAGCCTATAAACGGTGTATCTGTTCTATCCGAAGAAGTGGATCGTCTCTGATAGGGCTTAGTGACATCGATTTCTGATTAATCATTTTACTTAATGACTCATCTGTAATCACAAGTGCGGTGAAAAAAACATAGTGTTTATCTACCGGGCATCAAGGCACTTTACCTTTGTTTGAAGAATCACCCTGCCAGTGTGTTGGATAGCAAGCCAATTTATTACAAGTCTACAAAGGGAGGAAGCAGTTGTGAGTATTTGTACTCAACAACAGTTTGTTTAGTGACCAAAGTTAACAACGGCACTGAAAAATGTGACATGACCGTTTTTCGGACTTACGACGCTTCGCAGCATCCCCATGGTCCCGTGATCAAAAATTCAGGTGCTTGGCAACTGGTTCATATTTATGATGGTGTGCATGTCAAGCGGTCCCATTTTGCGACCTTCTGACAAGCAAAGTCAACAGGGAAACCAGATTCACTTAACCGCCATGTGACTAATTTAACAAATGCAATAATTCACTTAACAACTGTGGCAAGAAAATTCCGTAAAATGGGGCAAAACTCACTTAATAAATGTTTCAGTAGGGCTCTGGTCATAACTCAAGGACCACTTGTATTAAAACAGATCCAAGAGAAGCTTTTTGAATGTTAGCTCTTCTCTCTACAATAATCTGACAGAAAACAGTTTAAAAATCAGCCTAAATCCCTTTCACCATCTTTTCTACCATTCTTGAAACAACTGCTTAATCGTTTTCCCAAGGATTAATTTTTAGGATATCAGTCTCTCTCTTTTTTTCCCCAGAGAAACAAAATCGTTGGATCCAATATAAAAACATTTTTATAGGAGCAAATTTCTTGACGGTTTCCCATCTTCTTCCCCCTTTTATCTAACCTTCCCTACCCCTTAGTGCTTAGTCAAGGTGGTTGCGGACCCCAAAAGATAACCCCCTTAACAATGCAAAATAATGTACAACTTCGCAGTTGCTAAGAGCAACATATATATAGCGGATATGATTGAAGCAATTTGGAAGACAATTTGAAATTCTTCAAATACTAATGCTGTTTGTTTTCTCTCTCTCTCTCTCTCTCTCTCTCCCCTCTCGTTTGGTCTAATGTGAGTTCACCTTCACACCAAGAGGTGAAAGGCAAAAAGATTTAATACTTATGCTTGCTTTTCCATAAATGGAAGGTTTTCAAGGAGGAGGGAATTGACAAGTCCATCAAGGTAGTTTATTTAAGTTAGGAAACATATTCCTAATAAACAGAGGCCATTCTGATATACATCATAATGGTCTCCTTGGAATAAAAAATACGGTATTCATTGCATTTAGATGGCCCCCATAGAATTCATAAACATGATGAGAAGAAGATAACAGGTAATCCTCGATTTACAACTACAAACTGAGTCCAAAATTTCTGTTCCGAACCGAGACATTTGTTAAGTGAATTTTGTCCCATTTTATGACCTTTCTTGCCGTACTTGTTAAGTGAATCACCGCTGGCTATTAAATTAGTAAGACAGTTGTCCCAAAGATGTTTTTTTTCCTCCCCAAGAAGCAACTGGACTTTCTGGTTTTTCTTTGAAGACGTTTTGCTTCTCAGCCAGGAAGCTTCCTCAGCTTCTCTCAGAAGCTTCTTCTGCTCTCAGAACTGAAGAAGCTTCTTGGATGAGAAGCAAAACGTCTTCAAAGAAACCAACCATGACTTGGATGACTGAGACTCTCCATAGACATTTAGTAAGACAGATGTTAAGTGAATCTGGCTTCTGACTATCAGAAGGTCTCAAAGAGGGAACACATGACCCTGGGACATAACAACCGTCATAAATACGAATCAGTTGCCAAGTGTCTGAATTTTGATCACGTGACTATGGGGATATTGCAATGGTTGTGTGAAAACCAGTCATAAGTCATGTTTTTCAGTGTTGTAACTTCGTATGGTCACTAAACAAGCTGTTGTAAGTTGTAGTCTACCTCCTCCTCCTCCTCCTCTTCCTCCTCCTCCTCATCTTTTAAATGACCCCATAAACGCTTTTGGAGTGAAGTCTGGGCAACTGAATGGAGCTGAGTGCTTACTGGCCAGATGCCCTTCCTGTCACCAGTGCGGAGTTTCCCCCCCCCCCCCAGCAAATATATTCTCATTGTGCCCAGAGAGAGAAATATCTGCCTCCTACTTAGGATTGAACTTGCATCCTCCTGATTGTGAGGCCACCACACCAGTCGTCGTCTACCTGTTTTCATTAACTTAGATCCAACGATCATCGGGATCTAAGAACTTAGGTAAACACGGGTGGCCGGAATGGAGGTACGATCAAAGAAAATTTGGGTCCCAACCTCTGATGGGAGGTTGTTACGTCTGAATGGGCCACTGGAGAGGAATTTTCTTGAGAGGGAAGATCTGGTGACATTTTAAAGACTAACCATTTTATTACCGCGTGAAGCTTCAAGGGCATCATCAAAAGCGCCGAGCGAAGCGGAGCTAATCGATGCAAGCTTAATATTTGTTTCTGCTGTGGGAAACGCGGGTCCCCGGGGGAAATGAAGCATTCTCGGGTAGAGCCTCTTTAATCCATACGGATTTCCTGTGGTGGCGACTTTCCCTTGAAACGAATCATTTCTAACTCCTTTTGGAGGAGGAAGAGAAGGCGGCTAACGAAGTTGTATAATTGTCTCTCAGCGGGTCAGGTTAAACTGGGAAGTCGAAACTGGAGGAAGGCATTGAGAAAAATCCTTCCCCGTTCTTGCCAAGGAAGGTAAGTGGAGCTCTCTGTGAAAACCCACCAGGAATCAAAGGTGACTTGGGGGGGGACGGGGGACACCTCAATTTTTTTCTGTTTTTTAATTAGGCCGCAGTTAGGAGAGTGAGGAAGCCAACAGTGTAAAATCCACTCCATGCATTAATCCAGAATAGAGAATATTTGTTACCCAGAAATTGCATTTGTTTAAGAAGGAAAGGTAATCCTCCATTTACAAAATTCATTTAGTGATGGTTCAAAGCAGTGGTGAAATCCAATTTTTTTTATTACCGGTTCTGTGGGCGTGGCTTGGTGGGCATGGTGTGGCTTGGTGGGTGTGGCAGGGGAAGGATATTGCAAAATCCCCATTCATACCCCACTCTGGGGCCAGCCAGAAGTGGTATTTGCTGGTTCTCCGAACGACTCAAAATTTCCACTACCAGTTCTCTGAACTACTCAAAATTTCCGCTACCGGTTCTCTGAACTACTCAAAATTTCCACTACCGGTTCTCTAGAACCTGTTGGAACCTGCTGGATTTCACCCCTGGTTCAAAGTTACATCGGCACTGAAAAAAGGGACTTAGTTTTTTAGGGTCACGACTTTTGCAGCGTCCCCATGATCATGTGATTAAAATTCAGATGCTGAGCCACTGATTCATACTTATGACCATATCATTGCAGAGTCCCGGGGTTATGTGATCGCCTTTTGCAACTACCTGGCAAGCAAAGTCAACAGGGAAGCCAGATTCACTTAACAACCAGGTTACTACCTTATCAACCGCAGCGATTCACTTAACGGCTATGGCAAGAAAAGTCGTAAAATGGAGCAACCACATACATTTCACCATATACATTTTGCTTCACCACATGTCGCTTCACCACATACGTCTTGCGCTCAATTGTGATTGTAAGTCAAGGGTGACCTGTGTGAATTTTTTATGCCACCCTGAAACTTAAGATTCGGATCCTAAAATTTGACTTTGGGGTTCATTAGCCCCGGTTCTACAAACTGGCATTCTTGGTTGGGCAACTTGTTTATCCTGACTTAGCACTTGAAACTCCACCAGGCAGGTAAAATCTTTTTTTAAAAAAATCTCTGTCCCATTTTTAACGTGACTTAACATTTGAAAAACCCCACCAGCAAAATAACAGCCTTTTTTTCATTTCCTTCAAAAAGGATTGACCTAATGTCCTGAGATATTAAAGAAAAGAACTTTAAAAGGTCAGTCCAAAGCTTCTGGCACAGCTAGATATAAGCTCCAATTCATCCCATTTCCAGAAGAATGCAGACAGGTTTGACATGTTCAGACAGGTACAACCAAGATGATATCAAGTTGAGTTGAGGGTAAACAAGGAATTTAGGACCTTCTGTCTGAAGAAGAGAAATCTTAGAGAAGACATGATAGCCACGTTCCAAGACAAGCTATATAGAGAATGGCTTACAGAACTAAAGCATTACATGCTTACAGAACTAAAAATAAGCATAGAATTAATTGAAACTATCTAGATTTCCTTTGGAGAAGACTCCTGCGAGTCCCTTGGACTGCAAGGCGATCCAACCTGTCAGTCCTAGAGGAGATCAACCCTGACTGCTCTTTAGAAGGCCAGATCCTGAAGAGGAAACTCAAATCCTTTGGCC
>JANHZT010001488.1:195673-214639 GCA_032468215.1 Stegonotus admiraltiensis | reverse complement strand
TTTTGAGTAGTTCGGAGAACCGGTAAATACCACCTCTGACTGGCCCCGCCCCATCTATTCTCTGCCTCCCAAGTCCCTGCTGATTGGGAGGAAATGGGGATTTTGCCGTAACCTTCCCCTGGAGTCGGGTGGGAATGGAGATTTTACAGTATCCTTTCCCTGCCATGCCCACCAAGCCATGCCACGCCCACCAAGCCACACCCACAGAACTGGTAATAAAAATTTTTGAAACCCACCACTGGTCCAGAGGCAGTGTTATGCATTGGGATGTCCTTTTTTCCATGACCAACTGTAGAGAAGAACTTGGAAACTATGGCTTTAAAGAAGGAGCAGGCAACATTAATTAGTCAATTGATGTTTTTTGGCCTCCAGGAACCATGGGGAGCATGACCGGTGATGAAGAGATACTGCTAGGAGGAAGAAGGACAAACATTTCTTGCTTATTTTTTTATTGGTTAAAATATGGATTTTCTTTTTGTACTTCTTCTTCTTGTGCCATATCTGTCATCGGATATTGGCGATCATGTTGGCAATCCTATTTATGTCAACAGCCGTATGAAAAAGTGCTGCTGAGTTTTGTCCAAACCAGTCCCTTAGGTTTTGAAGCCATGATGTTCTTCTTCTGCCTGGACCTCGTTTGCCTTCAATCTTTCCTTGGAGGATTAAGTTATTATTCTTTTTGTACAATTTCTTTTATTCTGAAACTTAGCAGTTCAGTGGCATGTTCTCGGGGTAGTCTTGGGAAAACAAAAGGACAGTTGGGGCCACCATGCAGTCTCCGGATCGAGGTTCTGCAGACATGCTCTTCACAGGCAACAAGAACAGTAAGGCTAACGGTTCACATCTTAAGTGAATATTGTGAGTCTTTAAATGGATGCTTTGCTAAGACAGTGTAGTGTCTTAGCATTATGGGAATCAAAACTTGAGTGCCTCTGTTGCTTCTTTAAAGAGGAAGAGTCATATTGATGCAGGTTTGGGTGTTGTGTTAAATGTGGGTATCTAAAGCATGTGTACCTTTTTCCATTCCTGCCCTCTATTTAGGATTTAATATTAGCATGACAGGTGAAATACCATGTTTGTCTGTAATAGAAGCATTTGAATTAAAAATTTGTGTTAAATTTTGCTCGCATGCTCTGCCTTCATATTTTACTATTTACAGCTTTTAAAAATTCCTTCCAACTTCAGCTGCGCATTTGTGAGCTTATGCTGATACATTAAAAAGACAGTTATTGCAAGCAGAGATTTCTCAGAGCAGACAGAATGATATTTTAAGAAGTCAGATGGGGTCACTTATTTGCAGTTATGATGTTCATCCACACTTATTTGAGCTGGAATCCACTGCCGAAATAGAATTCAACAGCTGATGCCGCTAAAACTTTGAGAATATTCTTTCAAAATATGCCAAGCTTTGTATAAAAGCATAGTTACTTTTATTGCTCTAAAGTTTCTTCTTTGGGAAGAAACAGAAGTTAAGCAGTCATTTAATCTATCTGTGAAACACTTTACAAGAATTCTCATAAGAATTGGGTTGTCTTAACGATGCACAGCATCAAGAGGTGGTGATGTAGTACCGTCCTAGGTGAAGTTAACCTAAACAGTTCATTTTCTGCTCTGATACAGGCCAGAATGTTGGTTTACCTGGAAGGTAACTAGCATGAAGATCTAACATTTGTGCAGCAGATGTCAGCCCAGTTTTGCAAGTTAGGATCACAGGGCCCCAGGGGAATTTGTTAAAAGCCTGTCTGGAGGGCCAAAACTGAGTAGTGAAAGCACATACTGTGAATCAGATAAAGATTTAAATGTGTTTTTAACTCTTTCTCATTTCAGATGTACACATTGTTTATAAAGGGGACAAAATCCTGTTGTTTTTATCCGTGTGTGTGTGTGTGTGTGTGTGTGTGTTCGTTCTCATATACAGTTTCCAGCATCTCCAAAGGAGTCCTTTGCATAGTCCCCAACTCATAATATTGGCACGTGGTTCCTGGCTCTGGGTATTTCAGCGTATCACACACTTTGTGACTTGAGAATTCTCACTGTACATTTTTTTTTTCAAATTGCACATTGGTTGAAAATATACAAAATAATTCCCATTTCTTAGCTGAAGGTGTGTAGTACAAATTTGCTCTTTTAAAAAAGCAGAAATGTGTCCCAATTTTTCCTGGTCATTGAAAGGCAGAAAAATTAGCCTGAGCAACTTAAGTTGACTTGAAATGCAAATGCAAGAGTACTTAGATGAGATAGGCGGTATAGAAATATGATGAATAAATAAAGATAAATAAGTGTAACGCCTTGTTATTTTTCTCTGAATTGTAGTATACAGAGATCTCTTTGAATTTGTCAAATGGGAGGCAGGTGTGTGGGTAGAAACATGATGTTATGGCTGTAATTTGTATTAGCAGCAATTTAAATATATTGGGTACATTTCTGCTTCTTAATGTTAACATTTTAAGATCCACAGCTATGCAGCCACTACATAGTGACTCTTTGCTACTGGCTATTATAGTCTCTGCCAATAATAGCCAGTAGCAAGAGGCAAAGTTTTATAGTATTTTGACATACAACAGTGTTGTGTTCCCGATGCCTCCTTACTTTTCATGAAATAAGAGGTTAAAACAATGTGATGTTAACTCCCTCTATGTAGATTGGACTGACTATTCAACTAACTTTTTGCCCCCAAAATTGTATACATTGGTTTGTAAACCACCTGGGTAAATACAACAACACTAGATTAAAAATAATGAATAAGCTGTGGTTCAGCCTGCTTTAGATATAACATTGTATATGGATACAAAATTGTGAGTTGTTTTCCTGGGTTTTAAGGTTTGACATAACAACCGTGATTTTGGAAAAGTTGATCAGTTTAAAATCTAGCAACTTTTATTTAGGGAGGGAGGTGTCTATTGTGACCCAAATCTACAGAAAGATTGTATTCACAACTTAGCTAATATTGTCCCATTTGTTTTTTACAGAATGCCACTGACAGTTCCTCTAATTCTTCTCAGAAAAGAGAGCAGCCTTTACGAACACTAGCATCTTCTCCATCCTTTGAGCATCACCGAATTTGCACTCGTGGCCACTTTCATGACCAGTTTAGCCCTGAGCATTACCATCTAGAACAAGTGAGCCTCTCTTTAGATTCTTACCTTCCTGTTCCACAATGCTGATTTTTCTCATACTGGCTTGGCCAGAAAGCCTGGTGACTATCTGCATGTGTGAAAGCAGGAGCTCTTCGATAGAGCTCTGTGATATGAGCTTTACCTCTATTGTCTTCCAAGTCATAGCTAGTTGGTTTTTGGGAAATAGAAGAAGATTTATTAGGCTTGGTGTATTGCCTGTTTAAAATGTAACCTATTTAAAAAGAGGTTATCATTGAAAACAGCTGTTTCTTACAGCTGCTCAATATGTATATAAAAAACAACATTGTACATTTTGACTGTAACTGAAAATGCATTGGTATTTTCTCCAAATGCTACAGTCCTGATTGGTTATATAGTTTAGCTTTCTAAATTCAGAAAAAAATAGGCAATCTTGGGGTACTTGGGGCTTCGGTTAAGGCCATTGTAAGTGATTGTGGAAATTATGCTCCAAAACCCCAGCTTGTATCCTGCTGTGAAGAGGAAGCTTAAAGGCACCCTTTTCAGTGTCCTTCCCTACTCTAGAGAGTATCAGTTGAGGAAGGGTGCCTTTCTATGGGAATTATAGTTTTGTGTGCCACAATAATTTGTATTGTTGGCTTTTACTGTACATAGTATATTTTTAGCTTTTGCATCTACTTGTGTCATTGCCTGTGCTAGTATCTCTGATAAATCTACTGCTAAATGTCATAATTGCCTGCTTGCTTTAAAAAAAATCTGTGCTTTCTCAAATCTTTTTCTCTCTCACCTATAGTCAATCTTGCGATCATGCCGGCATGTCAGTTTCCCCGATGATGACGAGGAGATTGTACGGATTAATCCAAGGGAAAAGAACTGGGTGACAGGTTACGAGGACTACCGTCATACCCCTGTGCGGGGAAAGTACATTGATCCCGATGATGGGGACTCCTATGTGCGGTTTGCAAAAACGGAGGCCTCAAAACATGACTACAATTACCCTTACGTTAGTAACGCTGACTTTGATCGAGGGGATGACATTAAGGGTGCCGTGATAAAAACTCAGCCAGCCAGGTGTAAACAGCGGCGGCGAAAAGAAGATGGGGAAAGGTCACGGTGTGTCTATTGTAGGGACATCTTCAACCACGAGGAAAACAGGCGGGGTCAGTGCCAGGATGCTCCAGACCGAGTCCAAAGCTGTATCCGCCGAGTCAGCTGCATGTGGTGTGCAGACAGTATGCTCTACCACTGCATGTCTGATCCTGAAGGAGACTATACAGACCCTTGCTCCTGCGATACCAGCGATGAGAAGTTTTGCCTCCGGTGGTTGGCCCTAATCGCCTTGTCCTTTCTGGCCCCTTGTATGTGCTGTTACTTGCCCCTCAGGGCTTGCTACCACTGTGGGGTGATGTGCAGGTGCTGTGGTGGGAAACACAAAGCAGCTGGATGACAGCGCTCCAAGCCGGTAAAAGGTCTGTTTTCTTCCCCTTCTTGGTCTGGAGCATTCTTAGTTTGTTCCCACCTGAGCCGGCCTTGGGAGCCTGTTGGAATCTAGGAACCAGACGGCTCCTTCTCTTTCCCTCCCACTTGGCTGCTATGCATTGATCGCTCCCGGAGTTCTAACAGACTAATGTACCATATAGACATTTGTATTATTGATCTGTCATCCAGCAGAAGGTCTTCTGTGTGATTATTCCTTCCCTTCTGCAAGGAAAGCGTTTGAGATGGGAACGGTTGAATGGGACGGAATTTGGAACATCTCACAGGGGTAATCTATATATTTAGCAAGCTCGTCACACCCGTGAGAGTATATAACAATGGAGTGAAATCCCACTTTGCATTGTGAGCATCTTGCAGCCAGTTTGAGGGTATGGATTTTTGTGTATACAGAAGATGTTTGTGGGTAATAATTGTGCACCATGGTAATGTAGGGCCAACAATTGCACAACCTACAGTTCCTGAAAAGTCCCATCATGTTTTTTTGGTGGTCTTCTGGGATTTTCTGATTGTTGAGGGGTCAGCTAAAATGTGGGAAATGAGCCTTAGTATTACCTGTATTATATGTGAGAATCTGAGAACTCCTGTGATTTCAGACCAATTTTTATACACAAAATGAAATATTTATAAATAGGTTTCTCCTCTTCCTCTTTCCCCAGCCACCATCGCCTTTCTCTTCCAAATAACAGTGGAAAAATTAGCTTTGCATTGATGTTCTTCCCGATGAAAATAGTCTTTATGCTGTGGTGTTCCTATCTGAGGCAAAGGGGGAGTTTGCATGTTTTGAAATTGACATGTACACCTATGCACTTGTGTACCTTGAAAAAAAAAAGAGGGGATGTTGCTTTTAAACTTTGTCTACAGGTCAGTATGCTAAAAATAAGGGAATGAATCCTCCTCCATCACCCCCTTTTTGGAATCCAGGGTGGGAGTGTGTCTGGAATTAATCCAAGGTCTTATGCTTTCCAGACTAATCTAGAAATATAGGGAAGCCTCAGTTGCAAGGCGTTTCATTGGCCGGTGTCTTTGCCTTGAAGGCCTTTGAACCAATGAGGGTGCTTCAAACATTTTCTATCATGGAGTAGGACATAGGACTCCCTGCACCTGGATTTGTTGGGTATGGATTTAATAGAGCCAGAGGGCACCGCCGCTATAGCACTTGACAATCACTTAGATATAGGCAGGAACATGGCTTTTTAAAAATCATTCAGTTTCTTTCAATGGAAGTGCATTTATTTCTCTCTCTTTTTTTTCTTTAAAGAAAAGCCTAAGAGGAATTGACACATATTGTCCCAAACATGAATTCAGAGATGTTGCAGAACTGGGGAGAGGAGAGTTCAAAGAAGCATTTATTCATGCTTTTAGTACCAATGCATGCTCTAGCTGGCCTCTCTCCCTTTTCTTTACTAACCTGCATGACTTTGTTCTTAGGTGAAATTGACTGAGAACAGTTTCCCCATCCAGGCAGCGTGTAGCTTCCATTTCTCAAGTTCCTGGATCTGCACAGTAACTATACTGTGAACATAAATAATTCCTAGTGACGTTGGATCAATGTTACTATTTCCTCTGTTCCCAGTTCAGTGACATAGTGCACAGATAGGAAGAAAAAGTAACCGGGCAAAGTTGCACCAGGGTGTTTTCAGGGTTCTCTGTCATTGGCCTAAACCAACCACCCACCCCACCCCCAGCTATCTGCTGTGCAGACAATAGGATCAACCTGCAGTTGGCATAAGGCCACCCTGTTCTTCACTCTCAAATGCACTGAACCAGCATATTTGGCATCTGCAGAGAACCAGGGTGAATAGTTCAAAACTGGACGAATCCCAGGCCCTTCTTATTATCTTGCTGTGAAAGATACTAGGACCCTTCAAATATTTTCATAGCCCTTAAGGTGGGCCCTGCTGGAATCACTAGGCATCCTGACACCAACAAGCAGTTAATTTCAATATAACTTGATAGTGTACAAAGCGTGCATGCATTGCAAAACCTGTATCAAACCCACTTCTTTGATTTCTGAGTTGTAAAATACAGCAGGACGAAGTGATAACCTTAATTTTGTGAGGTTTTTATTTTCTTTTAAAAGTCATGTCTTGTGTACAAGGCTTGTAATTAGCTGGGGAAATGATATTTTTCTAATATATGATGTGGAAATAGCAAAGGTTTTATTCAAAGGAATAAAGTGTAGAACAGTTTAGCTATAATATAGCATAGTACAATCTGAATATTCTGAGGCAGCTATAGGCACTGGCTTGTGAGAACAGGCACGGCTGTTCCTGCTTTGGGCAGCTGACTGCCGGGGCATGCGTGACCTTGCTCCTCTCCCACCTCTTCTATTGCACATTGAAAGAAGTCTTAATTAAAAGAAAAGGAAATGGCTTTTCATTTTTGCCAAATAGCAGCAACCAAGAGTGAACACTTTTGCATTGTTCCATGCAAAACAGGCCAACAGCTCCTTCCTGGAGTGTTGTTGCTTTGATCTTGTTTAATTGCATATGCAACAATCTGTGATGTTATGGCCAAATCCTGCAGCCAGAGCACCCCTCGTTATACTCAGGCGAGTATATATTTCACGATTAGAGGACATTCCCCCCCCCTTTTTTTTTTTTTTGCAGCTCTCTGCTTTGGGCACTTTGTAGAATGCATTGAACCAATCCAGAAAGACATGGACTGGGATCCAGCACCCTCTCAATGAGCAACCCTCCTGAACGCAACCTTCACCCCGACCATTTGCCATGACAAACTACTCTTAAACTCAGGGCACCTCAGGAGAAGTCTTGAGGAGAGGCCACACTGGCTTGCAGGTGTCAGTGTAGAAACCAGCCTAAAAAGATCTTGCATTTTCCTTGCATTGCCTTTAGAGGCAGGAACTGATTAAACGTCCCCTGTTCCGCTGCTGGCTGGGCCTGTATTCCCTCCAGGCTGTATTGAGATGATTTAATGCTAAAACTCCCCCCCCCCCGGTCAATATGGTCCTACTTTGGGGCGGGGGTGCTTTTTCCTCTTCCAGAGCCCCTGGAGTTTCTTCTGACATCTTTGCAGCTGAACAATGAACACTTGGCTGTAAACCCTAAAGGTAAAGTGAGGACAGTGCAAACTCAGATCTTTGACATAATTTGCAGAACGATACTGGGATTGGGGCAATTAGTTTTAGTTCTGCATTTTACTGCGAATCTACGTGATTTTTCATTTTCAGACCCATACCTGAACTGAAATTAATTTACCTTTTGAAAATGTGCACTTATGCGAGAATGTTGGCTTGCAGTTCTCCAAACAAAAAGACACAGTATCAAGGTGTCAGGAGAAAGGTGAGCAAAAATAATTAGAGTGTAGAATTGCCTTCTGCTAGGAAATATGCTTGCCATTTAGCACAAAAATGGTACAATTGTTGCCTAAAGTTAGTGTTTAAAAAGATAAATACAAAGATGGGATAAGCCAGGGTTAAGGCTTGGAAAATGAGGAATTGAAATTCAACATTCTTTCATCCTTAATAGCAAGTAAAAATCTGAACTAGATCACTTCATCTTTCACATACGTAGGGAACCAAGTAATATTTTTTTTCTTTGTTTAGCAGTAAAAATTCATATTATCTCCTTAACAGGTTAATTTATATCAGATATTTAAAACATAATTCCTCAATTGCAGCCTTCAATTCATGTGTGAGTCAATTAGCTCTAAAATCTCCATTGTTCATGTTTCAAATTCCAAGTTTGGGATTTGTCTGTAACACACAGGCAACATGACATAGTACAAATGAAAATACTGCTGTTAAATATCCTTTTTTGGAGAAGTGCTAAATGGTTAAGGAAGCTCTTCACTTTACTTTATTATTATTATTATTATTTAACTGGGGAGAAATTCATGGGGCAAATGCATATTTTATGTGCCTGACAGCAAATGACATCCTTCCAAAGGGTGACTAACAAACATCAAGCCAGCTTCAAAAATCAAATAATGGAACAACTTCATTATCCTAGTGATCGTTGCAAAGTTGTCCCATTTTCCTGAATTTCTGTAAGGTCTTTCTCCTCTATGAAGCACAACACTACAGAAGATATCTTAAGGATTGTCAAGGTTCCCCATTTAAATGCCCCTATTTATTTCGTTAAAGCAGCTAAAATTTCCCACCTTGCCTCCTCCTGTAAATTCCTTCTTCCCATCTCTACCTTGGCTTTTCTTTGAATCCTTGGCACTTTGTTTCATGTTCCTTCTTTCTCTCTGTGCGTTGGAGCAAGAGGGTTGTTTTGGGAAGGAGGCTTCAGAGGGGCACGAGCAGAAATGGGGGGAACTGGAGGGTGGTGTAAATATTACCCATTGATCTCCACACTGCAGCTGATCAGTGTGTAGTTCTCTCCTCCTCTCAGCTTTTCAGTACTGACATTAATCATCTGAGAAATGATTCAGATTTTATTTTTGTATCTGTGGTAACAATCCATTAACGAAAAGGTGGGTTTTTTTCCTCAGTTGTGATTTTTTTTCAAGCTATTGCTCATGTTAACAGATTTAAGTGCCTGAAGCAACCTTCCATTATGTATCTCTATACTAAAAGTTAAAAACTCAGTTGTATTGATTTTTATAAGCCTTTTTACCTCTGTGTAAAGAATATATATACAAGTGTATGATGTACATTTTAGTTCTTAACTTCTTTTTTATTGTTTCTAATAAGTATGATCATTGTAGCTATTGCTTTAAAAATGTATCATGTAAATACAAATACATCATATAAAAACAAGTGTTTTTCATGTTTTGACAAACTGGACACTTTGGTTAATTGATAAGATTCAAGACAAATGTCTAGGGTGTATTTCTTATTTCTAAAATATATACACCAGCATTGCTTCTTTTTTTTACTTTTTTTTAATTTATTTGTTTTCACAAAGCAGTTTCTTAGTACACAATAAATCTTAGTGTGAAATTGATGACCAAGTCTGTCCTTATCACTACAGTAAATGTATAGGCTTGTATTCCAGTCTTTTTATGGCAAAATTTATATAAACAAGCTGATCTTTAATTAAAAGACTGACTGTAGGTGAGGGTATGACAGACTTTCCTGGAATTCAGACAATATGCCTCTGAGAAGATGCTAATTTCTGGCTTGAGTGCTGGGTGACATGGTGGTGGCTACATATATCTCACAGGCATGTGATGGATGTTTTGTGTTGTAATTTTGTGCAGTTATTTTGGACAGCCCACTGAATAAATATTTAGGATTGGCTATTCCACTATAAGGATTATAGGTATTTATATCTGCGAATAAGCCTCATTGTGCTGCCTGCAATTATTTTAACACTTAGCATTTCTCAGTGCTTGGCATTGTTGATGGGAAGAGACACTGTCAAACCAGAATGATTTCATGTTTTCTGAAACTTCATTAAGTGTTAAAAACCATTTTGAGAGTGGGGTTATGGTTACAAGTTATTCCTTTGAAGTAATATCAGAATTCTCCATCTCCACTTAAGCAGATAAAAATCAATTTCCTATTCTATTCTTGCATTTTGGGTTCTGAGAATCCCTTCTGTTATTACCGGGCTCCCTTCCCACAAATAAGTATTCAGTTTCTCAAGTTAACCAAATCAAGAGTGAGATTGCAATTATGAGAAGCTCAATAGTAGTAAATATGTTCTTGTTAGGAAGAGTTTGCAAGAGCAGTCTAATGGATGATCTGGATGTGTGGCCCAGGAGCCGCTATGTCTGCTATTTGTACATAAGTCGTAATGGTTTCCTGTTTTCTTTTCTGTGAAAGCATGTCCTTGAAACTTCTGAAGTTCCAAAACATACCAAGCTATCAACACTTTTAGTTGGAGGACTGATTTCTGTCATCAAAAACATTTTGATAATGGCTGATTTCCCCAGGAATAATTAGCAGTGTCAAAATGTAGCAAGAAAGCTTATAAAAAGGATGTAACATTCAAAGAGTTTAGACTAGAGACAGGGACTTCATAATCTCACTTGGAATTAGTGTTACAAATGCTTTTTGATCAGACTGTCCGGATAAGTTTTCGCAGCTATATAGAGCCTCGCAATTTAAAGCAGATTTGAAAAAATACATATTCAAGGATATGTTTTATTCTGCTGTCAGATCTTCTCTTGGTCCTCAGAAGTAAAACTCACTAAATTTCACAGGACTTTTCTCCAAATATGTGTGCCTAGAATTTCAGTCTCCATAATAATCTTACCTACATGATCTGTATTTGTCTTCATATCCAAAATAGATTGCGTATGGCTTTGTTTTTTTATATCTCTATTTAGGGAAGCAATTCCACCAAGTAGTTATAAGATAGTACAGTAATCTTTTACTATTCCTCCATTAAGATAGGACTGCTGAAACCACTCCATCATGTTCCAGGAATATACTGTGTTTGATGGTATCAAAATATAGATTAGATAATCAAGACAACTGGAACTGCTTGCTAACTTGTTGGAAATTCCATTTTCAGGGTTTTCAATGGAATAACAAGTATCATTTCCCCCCAAATCTGGGTTTCTTCCAGAGAGAAAAATGGAAACTGGACTCATGTTAAACAAGTCAGTTTGGAAAATTAAACATCCTGTATTTTTTCTACTTGGTTAGAGGAGTCCGTTTTTCATGAAGATGGCAGTGGGTAAACAAAGTCATGTGAATAAATATGCATTTGAGAAAAAAGCAGTGACGCCATTAGAGGGATACCCATGTAAGATGCCTTTCCAGTGAGGATGAATGATATATAGGTTGGGACAGTGAAATGGGTATCATATAAATTTTATGCAGACGGTAGGTAGGTAGGTAGGTAGGTAGATGATAGAATAGATAGATGATAAATAGAGGTTAGATAGATAGATAGATAGATAGATAGATAGATAGATAGATAGATAGATAGATAGAGCAGGCAGGCAGGCAGGCAGGCAGGCAGGCAGGCAGGCAGGCAGGCAGATAATGGATGATAGGTAGATGACAGATAATAGATAGACCATAGCGGCAGTATCTGTATTTATTCAGATACAATTTCACATGTTTCTTACTGACCATTTGAGCTTTTCTGGTAGAAGAATTCAGTTGGGGATACCCATATTTAATTCAAAAGCATTCTAACATAGACAAAAGATGGAAGGATAATACAGTACTTCATTTACTATTCACTAGTCCAGATGCCTGGTACTGTTCCAGTAGCCTCCAACTTCACTCTTTGCCATCACAGCCTGAATGGATGCTTTCAGCACTGTCTACTCCAGAGGGTTTTTTGGCCTAACCAAATGGGTCTAGCAAAGAGAAATACTGCAGGTCCCACCTTTCTGCGAGGTTCAAGGAACTAAGGAAAGGACGTGCTGCGTTTTTGTTGGAATGCCACCCTGTAGAGATCAGACCAACTCCTGTGCTGTTTCCCACAAGCTTTCCCCTGATTTGAGTTGTGGTATACATCTTTATTTTTTTTTTCTATTGTACTGTTGCATTTTTATTTTTATATGGGGCTTGTTTTATGTTTTGCTATGGGAGCCATCAGGGGTTGTTTTGAATTACAGTGATATATACATAAGTTTAATAATAGCATTTGCATAGTATTTTCAGAATGTACTCCAAAATATCTGGAAGTCACTGAGTTGCCCATTCCTGTATCATGCAGGGATGAGGAGTTCTCTGGTTGCATTGAATTAAAACTGTGTCTGTGCCTATTAGCCATTCTACCAGGCACTATTGGGAATTGTCAGGCAATTATAGTTGGTTAGCCATAGGTTTAAGTCCTCCACCACACAGCAACATGGTCAGTAGGTAGAGATATTAATAAGCTTTGTGGAGAGGTTTGAAAGAATTTGAGTAATGGTACTATATTGAGCCAACACTGTTTCATCAGAGCATAAGACATCCTCTACAACAAGACATTTACAAATATGAATAATAATTAAAACTGCATTTGACTGTCTATTGCATATTATACTGCAGGTCATATGAACTAAGTAGCACTGAAAATATCTAACAAGAAAATGTGGCTTCTACCTAGCATGAACAGAGTGAGAAGGAAGCCCTAAGAACAAGGCAAGTTGCCCAAAGTTGTGTTTTTGAAGATGGGCAGCCATGTATCTTTTAAATCAATCAACATAAGCAATCTAAGACTAAGGGAGTTGGTCGTCAAAGCAGAACTCCAAATTATCTGAGTCTCCGAAAAATACTAATTAATCAGTTGCCATGATTTTCCAAGCTGGGTGTAAAACTTGCTTGGAAATTTTCTAAATTTGGGGGGCATTTCTTCATTGCCAGCAACGCAGCACGGCTTGCTTCTAAAGGGGAGAACAACAATGGACCTGAAAAGCTTTTTTATTTCTATTTTTTGCATTTGTCCAACAGAGATTGGGGAGATAACTTCATTCTCATTGTTTCTGATTAGTGACCACAGGGTAAATAAATCTCCGCCTTAATGCCATTTTTTCTTCACAGTTCCAAGGGCACAAGTGAAAATAAATATAAAACTACTTGGCTTTTAACCAAAGAAAGATAGTTCAAAGGATGGAAACTGTATGTATTTTTGGTGCAGCAGCTTTGCCTCTCTGAATTTTTAGTCTTTCCATGCCCTGCATTTCTCGACATGAAGGCACCAACACTCATCAGATTTTGTCAAACTTGGTTGCTATGAACTTTGAACAATATGACAAGCTTGGCTGCTTTTGCTGACACTGATTCTAAAACCCAGATAAATTTTAGATTGTACTATTAAACCATGGGCAATTCGTGTAGCCTCAGAGATATAACTCCAAGAAGAGGAAGGAAGGTATTACATTTTCAGATTCCATCTGGAAAAATAACAATTGCTTGTTTGTGCTCTGAATGAAAAAAAATGTTCTATTATTTTTTTATGTATTTCTGGAAATTGCAGAGGAAGACATTCTGATTCTCAAGAGATAATTTTTTTTCCCCATGTGTGGGGATAAAATGGTTTTCTTTTTCCTTCAGGTCAGCCTTGATTCTTGGCAATTGCCTGGATTAGTCCCTATAGTGTTCTTGGCAAGATTTTTAGTAGTTCGCCATTGCCTTGTTTCTGTAACTGAGTGATAGGTGACTTCAAAGTCACCCAGGCATTGCCTAAAGTAGGACTAGAACTCACAGTCTCCTGGTTTCTAGTGTAGTGTCTTAACCACTAGACACTAGCTCTCAGAATGGTTTTCGGTAAAAGATGATCTGGGAAACTCCCTAAAATATTCAGTTTATATGTCATTGCTACCTCTCTTAAGTGCAGGGAGATATAAATATCCTGCAGAAAGAAAATATACCCAATACTCTTCAGTTTATAAAACTTATTCAAGGCTAGACATGTTCAATTTCTAATTCATTATTAACCAGTCTCTATGGAGTTTCTCAGTCATCCAGGTCATGGTTGTCCCAAAGGTGCTTTTTCAGGAGGCAACTGGATGGGGTGGGGAATGGAAGGATTTATATTCCTTGTAGACAGCTGGTCATTTGCATTCTTTTTAGGGAATCGTTGAGGTCACTTGGAGGTTTATCTGTGTCCTCCGGGTCACCTGAGTAGTGCAAATGTGTGTGGAGCCTTCTTGGCTGCAGGATGTTTTTTGCCATGTGTTCCTTCACTGTCAAAGTGCATTTAGCTATGTACTTTGGAATGAACACCCTTCAAATCGTGCAGGAGTATGAACAGATTTCCAGAAAAAATTGGAACTGCAGGAATTATTTGCGCTTCAGTTAGAGATGCAGACACTATTCAGGTGACCCTGAGGACACAAATAAATCTCCAAGTGGCTTCTCTAAAAGAATACAAATGACCAGCTATCTGCAAGGAATATAAATCCTTTCATTCCCCACCATACAGTCAGAGCTGAAGAAGCTTCTTGGAGAAAAAGAGAAACGTCTTCAAAGAAAAACAAGAAAGTCCAATTGCCTCCTGAAAAAGCACCTTTGGGATCGTCTCTTATTTATTTTTTATTTATTTATCACATTTTAACATCTACCCTCACAGAATAGGCAGCAGCTCATATTTACAAAGTTTATCATCCAATAACTGTAAGACTAAATAGAAGAATTCTGGAATGAATAGGTGCAAACTTAATGAACAACTTATAAGAAAATACAAAACTAAAGCGTTACTAGGATCTAAACCAATTAAACTTCTGATGTTTTCTTGTTTATTTATTTAAAGTATATAGCCATCCCTCTTTCAGGGAACCTTGAGCTGCTCCCAATCAATCTTTGGGCTGCTCCCATTCTTATCTACAATATGAAAATTTTGTTTATCTCTCTGGCATCATTATTATTATTATTTATTAAATTTATATTTAAATTTATTATTTAGTTCTGTTAGTAAGGAATCAGACATATTGTTAAATAAAACTGATGTAATTTGTAAATTACTGTTCTAGCTTATACAGTAAATATATACAGTAACTGATCCAGAAAGATCCAAAATGTTTGAACAATACATTATTTACAAAGTGTATAGAGAAGTGACACAAAGCATCTGAGGAAAGAGAATCAGCAAAACATTTCTCTGCTCTCTACTTCTTCTAGTGAGAGTGTGGAAGCCTTCAGGTTTTGGAAACCAAGCTACTTTCTTGTGGCTTAGTTTCACACACATTAATCCATCAGGCAGATTGTTTGATTCCGACTTAACGTGTGGACCCAGGAACTGTCCTTTGTAATTCATAATTCATGACCTTATGTAATGTGTAACATTACAATCTGAGCATTTTTTTTTAATGAGTCTGGTTGGTAGATCTCTGGTTGGTGGATCCCATGAACCTGAAGTCTACTCAACTTTTCCACAAAGAAAGAGGGAAGACTTTCTGAATGCTGCTATTTCTGATTTAAAATTGTTACAGAGACAAGCAAAACCAGGTCTTTCAGCCTGCTATCGGTGGAATTAATCTTTTAAGATGTAGAGGCCAGCCATACGTTCAAAGAAAGAGCCAGTTTGGTCTAGTGCTTAAGGCAGCAGGCTAGAAACTGCAAGACCATGACTTCACATTCTGACTTAGCCATAAAAGCCACTAGGGAAAATAGGACAAGGAAGGCATATTAGATACTGTATGTTCACCACCTTGAATTATAGAAAGAAAAAGAAAGAAGAGAAAGAAAAAGGAGATAGGAAGGAAGGAGAGAGAAAGAAGAAGAAAGGAAAGAAAAAGAAAAAAAGAAAGAAGAAAGAAAAGAAAACTACAAAATAACTCCCTCTTAGGCCCCCTTCCACCCCACTCCAATTGCAGGAAAAAAATTATCCAACTCCCTTCCTATTAACCTCATATAGGAAACTAAACACTTTAGCCACCCACAGTAGAATGCATTCAATGCAAATGGCAAAATATAATTTGAATGGATCATCAATAGGCTGTGACTCATACCCACAATAGCTTTTTATTGTAAAGATTAATAGATTGCTAGAGCTTGCCCACCTTTCTTCTTGATTTAAGTGCAAACTTGAGAGAAAAGAATAGCAAGACTACTTTGCAAGACTGTCTTATTGTACGCCTGCCTTACTTACTGTGCCCCTTCCATACTAATGCCAAATCAGAAACCACCAAATATATCTCTGAAGAATTATGACTTTGAAAGCACCCCATGATCTGTGTTCTCCTTTCATCCAGTGTTGCAGTGCGCATCCTGCCTTGGGTGTCCTGTGGTTGCATCTTCTGCCTACAAAATAGCCACTTGTCAAAATAAGTCAAAACTGTTCTGTCTTCTGCCCTTTGCGTCACGTAGTTCACCTTGGAGCAGAGCTGTTCTGCAGACATAGCCTCATCCTTTTTCTCCCTCCAATAAGATGGAATTCATTTGGCTTTGCTACATTCGGAGTAGCTAATGTTCAATTTTTATTGATGATTTTGAAGAAGAAAAAAGCTTGCAGGTGAATGTCTTTTATTTAGTTACTCATCACAGAATTCTATCTATAGATCGGAGTACTCTAACTTAGCCATCTAAGCTTATATCAGCTTCTTCCAACTGAGCAAAAGTTATATGCCAAGCTATTACTTAGATTCTAAGGATAGATAGTCCTCAATTTACAACCATTTGTTAGTGAACATTCAAAATTACAATGGCGCTGAAAAAAGTTACCTGACACTTTGGATTCTTTTTTCACACTTATGATCATTGCAGCATTCTCCCCCCCCCAAGTCACATGATCAAAATTTGGGCACTTGGCAACTGGCATATATTTATAACAGTAGCACTGTCTCGGGGTCATCTGATCACAATTTGTCTCCTTCCCAGCCAGCTTCCAACAAGCAAAGTGTGGTTCACTTAACAATTGCAGTGATTCACTTAACAACAGTGGCAAGAAAAGGTTGTAAAATGGAGTAAAACTCACTTAACAACAGCCTTGCTTAGCAACGGAAATTTTGGGCCCACTTGTCATAAATCAAAAGAACTACCTGTAATTCAAGATATCATATTTGGGATTATTCCAGTTTATCTTTCTGAGAATACTTCTCAGAACCTTACCTCAGGCTAAGGTAAACAAAATTATTATACTCTTGTGAATGGTTGTGAACACCAGTCTATCCAAGTTTATACCTATAATTGGTGAATTAATATGCTATATTGAATCAAAGGTTATCCTAACTGCAGGCTGAGAAACAGGGGCCTTGTTTAAAGATCAAGAGAAAGAGGAAGGATGGAAATAAGTTTCAAGGAAATTATCGTGGACACTGATGTTAGGTTTGTAATCCTATGAACAATAAAAGTGAAACAGCAATAGCACTTAGATTTATATACCACTTCATAGTGCTTTACTGCCCTCTCTAAGCGGTTACAATGCCAGCATATTGCCCAGTGATGAAATCCAATTATTTTTACTACCGGTTCTGTGGGCGTGGCTTGGTGGGCATGGCGTGGCGTGGCTTGGTGGGTGTGGCTTGGTGGGCGTGGCAGGGGAAGGATACTGAAAAATCTCCATTCCCACCCCATTCTGGGGCCAACCAGAGGGGGTATTTGCCGGTTCTCCGAACTGCTCAAAATTTCCGCTACCAGTTCTCCAGAACCTGTCAGAACCTGCTGGATTTCACCCCTGATATTGCCCCAACAAAATGGGTCCTCATTTTACCAACCTTGGAAGGATGGAAAGCTGAGTCAATCTTGAGAATCGAACTCCTGGAGTGAGCAGTGAGTTAGTCTGCAATACTGCATTTTAACCACTGTGCCACCACAGCTCCTCTATGTCTAGAATACTCCTGCTTCCAGTCTCTTGTTATATTATAATCCTAACATCTGACAAAGTAGTTTGGAGTTCCTTTCACTGTCTGCCAGACCTCTCTCATTATATATGTACAATGGGTGTATCAAATTTGGATGCAATGACCATCTCCTGTTCTCTATGACTCACATAAAACACTGCAGAATGACAACCTAAAACTGCACTGTGCCATTATCCTTATTATATATTATAATTATCCTTATTAGTGCTTTGGATATTGGTCCATTGGGAAATGGACCAATAATTCTGTCAATGCCTGATTTTTTTTAAAAAAGAGACAACCTATCAAGCCTGATATTACAATTCTATCAATTTTATACAACCAACCTATCTGCATGTAGTTGTCAGGGTTCCAAGTAACACCCCCAACCAAAGAAGACTCCGAGGCTAAAAGTTCTTCAAAGTTCCATTTTATTAGGGATGTCATATTGGCACATCTGGGAAAACCCGAATCTGAAAGCTTCCAGGTTTTCCCCACCCAAAAGAAAGTCCAAGTCCCTTCCCCTGTACCCACAAGTCCATCACATGGTCCAATCAATGCAACATCCCAAATGGAGATGCCTCCCAGTCACGCCACTCCAGGTGCAGGCAGAATGTCCTTGGCTCTCAGAGAAAAGAATGTTATTATGGCTAGATATCTCTACTACTCCATACAATCCCCCCTCCCAGTTTGCCACAGTATTAAGTGTGGCAGCCCTGAAGATCCAAAGAAAAAAATGGCCTCCAGGCTAGGGCTGACAGTAGTCACAATACTGCACTGCATTGGCTCTCAAGGCTTTATGTTTCAAGCTTGAACATGGGGAGGGTGGATTGTAACTCCTAATAAACTTAGACCCACATATTCTGAAAATGTTCTATTTATACTAAAGAATAAATAACCAAAGGAATATACTGGATTAGAAGAGTCCCTTCTTATATAGAAGCATGCTGCTGACATTTTTAGACTCGACCTTGCCTGCTTGTATTTTTTTGATGACGACGACGATGATGATGATGATGATGATGATGATGAGTCATTTCTAAAACTGGATGAACCCATAAAAGCTGGTAGGATTTAAAAGGATCCACAGCAGATAGCCGATTTTGCCGATCTGAAGTCCTGTCTTGAGGCTCCCTTTCTACTTATCCTGCACAACTTCCTTCTGTCCTGCTTTCCTTCGACCTCCCTCCCTCCTTCCCTCCCTCCCTCCCTGGAGTCCCCCTGGAGATGGCTG
>JANHZT010001488.1:160905-173161 GCA_032468215.1 Stegonotus admiraltiensis | reverse complement strand
CTAGGGCAACACTCGCGTGCCCACCAATATGGCTCCACATGCCACCTGTGGCACCCGTGCCATAGGTTCGCCATCACAGGTCTAGAAGGAAGTCTAGCAATATGCATGAAACAGAATGCATGAAACAGATTCAGCTTCTATATCAGAACATATACAAGTGCACCTTTCATAGAGGGTAGTAATAGAACTGGTCCTTATGGGTAATTCAATGTTTTGGGGCAATATGAAGAATCTCTTATGTGAAGTGTGAGAAATGTTATAAAATATCAGGGAATGGAACAGGGGAAGAAGTTACAGAGTTATAATGGGGATAGGAGACTATCCATTTCAAGATACATGTCCCAGATTCTCTGCTGAAAGGTAACTATGGTTTTATCAAGATCGAGACCATCACAAAAAAATGGGGGCAGAGAACGGAAGAAGCCACAACAAACCAGACCAAGATTCATTTGTCTTCTTAAGGAAGATTGAAACCTATTGTTCTGACCCAGCTACGGAACTCAAGAAATGTAGCACACACAAAACTCCGAACAACTCCGTTTACTACAAACAGCCGGCCTTGCTTCAAGGACTTCAAGCGTCTGGTGGAGGTTTGGGCTTTAATAGGGTCCTCATACATCAGCCACAAGTGCTCACAAAACCCCTCACAAAGTCGTTAAGCAACGGGCTGTTCTGGACCAACAGGAGCGTGGCCCAATGAGCTGCAGAGCTGGAGACCTTATCTCGGTCCTGGGGAAAATCTTCAGCTCACAAACTCGTAAACAGCTGGCATTGTCCAAAGAAAGCTGGAAACATTTCCAAATTACCGGCAAACTTATCAGGCACAGCTACCGGGCAGTTTCTCCGAGGAGGAGGCAGCGGCAGAGGAGGAGATGAAGCCATTTGGCTTTGAAGCTGAGCCAACTGAGCAGCCATCACAGTTAACTGCTGACGATGCTGCACATTCTTGTTCCTCAGCTGTTCCATCGTATTCAAGGCTGTTGTGTGTGTTTTTTGGTAGGAAACAAACTGTTCTGCCCCAGCTATGGAACCCAAGAAATGTAGCACACACAAAACTCTGAACAACTCCGTTTACTACAAACAGTCTTTTTTCAAATGCAGGCTATTACTAAAAATGTCCTTAACAGCCTGCCAGGAATTCCAAAGATTAGATAAAGTTTTACAAGAGTTGGCAATTAGCCCAGAAACCAGGTTTGCAAGGAAACTTCACTCTCAAATGCTCAGTGAGCGACCGGACGAACATGCGTTGTTTCCTACTACGTTTGTCAGCTGTGTGCAAACTTAAATAGACTAAGGGAGTGGCCAATTAGCCCCAAGTCTTACACTTGAGGAGACCTCCTCCTGAGTAACCACTCCTGCCTTTTGGCAGCCCTGCATGCTCGTGCATTGAGAAGAGGCTCCTCCACTTCACTCTCTTCATTTGAAGGAGCCTCTGGAGGTTCTGAAGGCCCTGGCTCAATCTCTGCCTCTGGCACCACATCTTCTTCAGCCTCCTCGCTGTCCGACTTGAGCGCCGGCTGCACAGGCTGCTGGCGCGACACCACACCAGCCTCCTCCTCGTCAGGATCAGCCACAATCCGTGCAGGCCACTTGCGGGGCACAACACCTATCTAATAAGATGAGGCAGACCAAAGATCTGATCCCAAGAATTTGCTTCAACCAGGATCTGAGTGCCTGTCTCTCAGACAGGCTCCTATGGAGATATAGCCTAATTCCAGACAGATAAAGGAGTTCAGGGTGGAATGAGGGTCTTTTAAACTGTGGTTTGGACAATGTTTTAAATCTATTTAAGTTCTGAGAATTTTGTCAACGTTTTATATATTCCCAACCCAAACTGTTCTTTAATAAAATGGTTTAAGTCACATATACAATATAGTATGACAATTTAATTTGTGAATGAGGTCTGTATTATATCAGCAGGCAAGGATAAATTGGACCATAAAAAGATTCAGCAGCGATTTTTTGTTTCTGGCCCCACTAATAAGAGGTGCATTCATGAAGTGTTTAAAAGGTAGCACAAAATGTAGCAGCCCGAGTACTGTACATCAAAATGTTATTCAGTGCTTAAGCATTTACTCCAAATTCCTCATTTCATTTAAGCAATACAGGATATTGCTCAAAATCCAAGATCAAATGAGCAAAAATATACCGTATTTTTCGGAGTATAAAGACACACTTTTTTCCCTCCTAAAAGAGGGTGGAAATGTTGGTGTGTCTTATACAGTACACCGAATACAGCCGTTTTTGGCCTCCTGAATCCCTGCACCGCTCGTTTCATTTTTGCAAAAAAACGGGGGCATTTTTGCCCTCCCCCAGCCCTCAGGAGCACTCTCCAGGCTTCCCAAACCTTCTGTGCACCTCATTTTTCGCAAACTATTTTCTGAAACACTGTAAAATGAGTAAATGAAGTCAAATTGTACTGCTTTCTAATACACCTCTTAGTCTTCAACCAATGCATGGAAACCAGAATCAATAGAGATAACAAAAATTACTACAAATTTAATGTGTTTAATTGACTACCCATATTACATTACCATATGCCATTTAATTGTGAAACCAAAATACCTTGTTCTTAAACGCAGTATGTGTTGTGATGTAACCGTGAAGAAATATATATATGAAAACAAATACACACACACACACACCATAAATAAAAATGTGTAATTGCCATAAGCTAGACCTCCAACCAGTAATTTTTCTACATTCACTGCATTAACAAAAATGATTACATTTCATCTGTATAATATAAATTTAGCAGCGAGAGGGCATTTCATTTGTTGATAGGATCTTCTCCTTTAAGTAAGAATTAGTAAGAATCACAGGCCAAATTCTTAACTGAGCAAGAACATTCAACTTTCAGTTTTTGAGTGGAACATCAGATCACAAAATATTGCTCTAATGGAAGTAAGCCTATTAAATTTAATGTGCTTTTCTTTCACTTTCTTTTTTTACAAGGAAGTTTATTATGTAATTTCTATATCAACCTTTACTTGGTTCTTACCACTTTCTCAAATTGTTTACCATGCAAAGTAGTATTATAAGCACTCAGGATTTCAAAACTCTAATTCTATGAATTGGATTATGTCTCTGATTATTAGAATGTCCACTTCCATGTTTTAACAGAATTATTAAAAATATTTGAAAGCATGTAAGATTATTTTATTTTAGAAAAAAGTACAGGTAGTCCTCGAGTTACAAATGTAATGGAGCCTGGCAATTACATTTGTAACCCAAGGATTCATATGAGTGAATCGCGTAACTTGACCGTGATCACTCCTTCCTTTTGCCCATGCATTTGCAATCAAATGTGGAGGTTGTTAAGTGCACATGAGGTTGCTCAATCGAAGATTGAGTGAGCTGTTTCCTCTCCAGCCTGTCTGTTTCTTTGCCTGCTCCCGGCGAGAGCAGAGGGAGAGCAGGACGAGTGCCCCCTGCTTGTTTCTCTGACTCAACGAGGCCGCTTGCCACTTCTGGAGACTGGAAACTTTGTCTGTGTGCAAATGGGGCACTTGGGAATGGAGTGAATCACTCAGGTTCCAAGTCCTCCATAGGTGCTCAAACACTTTTTGTCCAGAGACCTGATGGAGACTGGAAACCTCTGGGGGCCATGGTGTTGCACGACTTCAGGGACCCACCCGCTTTTGTAGACAATGGGTGCCTGAAGTACCACAAGATCAGGGCACCCAGAAATTTCCAGTCTCCAGGGGGCAAGTGTTTGCATGCCAACAAGAGGCTTGAAGCAATGCAAGTTCGCTGTTCCAAAGCCTTACTTCGGCGTACAAACACTTTTCCACGCCAAGACTAGAAGTCTTTGGAGCAGACTGAGGTTGCCTGCAGTTCCAGAAGTGGCAGGCAGCCTCGGTGAGTCAGAGAAGCTGAGCAGGGCACGCTCATCCAGCTCTCCCTCTACTCTTGCCGAGAGCAGGCAAAGAAACAGAGGGGCTGGAGGGGAGACAGCTCACTAGATCTTCAAAAGGTGAGTCTCCACTGGTAGGGGAGGAAATAGGCAAGACAAATGTTGCAGTGCCTCTGTGGTCATTCACAAGGATGAACGACGGCCTTGGTGCTGCAACATTTGTAACTTCGGGATTGCGTAGTAAGTACTTGGGGGGGGGGCTACATCATAATTTGAATGGTCGCTAAGTGAACTGTCATAACTCGGGGATTACCTGTATGCATAACATCATTGAAAAAACATTCTATGGAACTTTACTTCTACAGTTTTTTTTTAAAAAATTCTGAATATAGATTTAATCTGATCTTGGATAAAAAGTCAGTTTGGCTTATTCATTGAAACTCAATAAAAGTTATCCTGAAGAACAAGTAAGGTAAGAAATGCTTTGCATTAAGAAAAATTAATTCTAAATTGGATAGCATGATTTTTTTTTAAAAAAGACACCTACCTCCACAATCTTTTCTCTGTTCTTCGTTGGATTCATAGGAGGTTCTGTCAGAAGTATTTTACAGTTTTTTGTATCAATGTTGAGTTTTTCTGGTCCAAAGGTGTAGTCCCAAAGATGTTTCATATCATCCCAATTTCGGACAATGCCATTTTCCATGGGGTAATTGACTTCTAGCATTGATCTCAGCTCACTCGCTTCATCCCCAACCATAAGATCCTACAAGTTGCAAATGGATACTAATAAATTATTTTCTATAAACTTTTATTGAATATATATGTTTAAAAAACAATCCCCCCCAAAAAAGAAATGGCTTTTCTAGTTATCCTTTATGATAACATTTGAGGGGGAGAAATTGATTTATATATTCAACTGAAAAGCATAAAAAGGCATTAAAATGGGGAAAAAATACAACTAACGCTCTTTAAATAGTTATGCCCATATACATTTCATGGATTTTATTTATTTTCATGCAGATAAGTTTATGTCACCTGAGACTGATTTAAATAATGTTAATATTATATACCAACTACCATTGAAGCCTCAGGTATATTAGGGATTCTAGATTTTGCTGCCTTCAATGTTACTTTATCATAAATAGATACATAAGTTCTTGAAATTCTACACAAGAAGAATAGGTGAATTTAGCAGAATTTTTTTCCATGCATGTTTCATGTTTCTTTGCACATTACTAAATGGGAATAACGAGTGCTGCATAAGCATAGAGAACAAGTAGCAAAAGCAAATAAGGGGCTGCAAATTTCACACTGATTAGAAAAAAAATGGATGTTTATATTAGTCTAGAGCAACAAATTGGTATCTGAGAGCCATTTATTTCAAACCTGGGTTACTGTTCTCCTGCATAAAAATATGAACTTCACTCCTAAATCTTAGTTTAAATACTATCAAATGATTCAGGAGTCCTATCATTATCATAAAAATTGCACAATAATTTGTTCTATAAAATTATGATGAAGCCCCATTGGCTGTTTTAACAATACAAGATTATTTCTTGTCCCATCCCATCATTATCCTAATTAATATATTAGTATATTAAAAATAAATATATTTCATAAGGTACCATTAAATTTGACTTCAGGCTTTGAAGTTAATATTCCACATAAATGGAAGCAATTATTAAATATCTTCTAACAAAAAATGAAGAATTAACATTCAGTGACTAAACAACACAATGTCTGAATCATTGGGGTAATCCTAAAGACTGATAATATACAGATTTCTCAAATAGCTTTTAGCAATGTAGTTTTCTTCAGGCTGTAATGCCAAATTAATTTTTTAGTAAAACTGCAACAGTTTATTTATTGTAAAAATGTGAAAACAGCCCTTTCTAATTCAAGGCAGTTCACCCTATAATAGATCAAACTTTTTAGTTGTAATTAAACAGCTTGTCAAAAATCAATTCATTTACCCAAGCATAATTATTTATGTTTCAGAAATAATCCAGATTGGACTCAAAAATTTCATAATCACTACACTAGTTCTATAACATTGCTTTAAAATATTAATGTTTAACCATATACAACACTCGTTCACTTAACACAAGCTTTTAGTGCATGCTTCAGACATGATTTGCTTAAAACTGAATTTCAGAAGCATGAAAAAACTTTACTGAATTATGCATTCAGTTTAAAAAGGTGTAAGTAAGAATCACCTATGTGGGAACATAACAGTACTGAACATACTTAGGGTAGGTTCACACATATAAACCAAGTGCTTTTCCCATCCTGTTGTAAGAATTTTTGAAAATAGGACTTTGTAGAAAAGTATAAGATGACTTTTCTTTTTATACAGATGCATGTTTCCATAATTATTTTAGCTATAATTTAAGAGACAACCATTAATTGCCATTGCACTAATAAATTAATTTATGAATAAATATACTATTTCACTAATGTGAAACTTGGATATGATTTAGGCATGAAGATTACAATAGAAGACTTAGAGGGAAAAAAAGGCCAGTTTCTATGTGTGAACTATCCTACTTGTTCTAATGATCCCAAAGAATAGGTCTTGCCCATACAGTAAGTAATGTGTGGGTATTTTCTGTATGTTTCATTTTTGTTGAGTTCAATAACTGATTTCTAGCATAGATACTAAACACATACAGACCTGTAGATGCCTTGCATCTGCAGTTAACTACAAATATCTACAAGAATTTGATGTACTAGCTACCAAATCAAAATGATGAAGAAAGACTGAAATAGGAATGTATTGAAAACATAAAAGTAGACAGGACAAAGAGGGAAAAAAGCACACAAAGAGAGAGAGAGAGAAAGAGAGAGAGAGAAAGGCTACAAGTCCCATGAAGCAAAAGAGTGGATGATAGCACAGGGGCGCCTCACTTACCATCTTTTTGTTATTCTACTTCAACAGGTCAAGAAAGATGAAGAAAAGGCAGAAGCAAGAGAATCAGAAGAGGCCCTGGTGAAACCTTTATCCAAATTATCTCAAGTATACATAACAGAAACAAAGCAGAAAAACAGATGCAGGTGGAAATGCTTTGAATATAGCATACTTCAAGGTAAGTGACAGAAAGGCTACTGTTAAAAAAACCCAAACTAAATGAAACACAAAAAAAGTTATTTCCATGCATACAGTGGCTGATGGTTTTACCAAAAATGCTCTGCAGATATCCTCATATATCAGCAAATTTGCTAAGAATGAACTTCTCCCGTCCTAATCTCAATGAAAATATCTTAACCAAGTAAAAATCTATCTATATCCTTCCCCAGGAACTGACAATAAATTCAGCATATTCAGTATCTTAATTGCTCATTATAGATTCGAACATACTGTGTTTCCCCGAAAATAAGACCCTGTCTTATATTTTTTTGAAATATAAGAAATATATTTCTTATATTTTATTATAAGAAATAAGTGCGTGGCCTTATTGCCATGCACTCAAAAGCCCGATTGGGCTTATTATCAGGGGATGTCTTATTTTGAGGGAAACAGGGTATTTTGACAGGCAAGCAAATAAGAAACTAGCATTTTCAGTTGCTCTGTATCCCCCCAGTTTAAGAATCCTGCCTCCTATCATTGAGGGAAACTGTATATTTTGAATCTTGATATATGAATACTGAAATCAATATAGATTAATTTCTATATTTTAGCATACTTCAATAAAAAAAAAACACTACCATGTCTGCCAGAATGAAGAAGTAGAGCTCTACTTTAGTAAAATTGGTTTATTTTAACTTAGAATATGCCAGTTTTACTAAACAGCTTGGCAATGTTTAGAATATGAAAAGTATTTTGAGATATCTTATCTGGGATACTTTCAATGGCCTTGGCAGTTTCCCTGAAAGTTTTCTATTTTATTTTAATGTTTCTTTAATATATTGCAAAAACCCAATATTCAAAATATATGACAAGAACAACATCACCATAGTTACAGGCTTCATGAATAAAATTTCACATTGCTCTAAAAATAGATTATGCTTTGATTTAGTAAAAAGTGTATCCCAATTTGCATTTATATTAATAAATATTATAAATTTGCATTTATATTAGCAATAACAACAGTAGTTTTCTACATTTGTTAATATACTCATAGGGCAATATTCATATATTGACACCTATCTTCCTATTCATATAATTTTATTTCATTTCTCAAGCTACCTTCTAGCCTCCAAGAAACACTTAAAAAGCCACTGCAATAAATTATATAAAAACATATGCTTTAATCTTTTTTTCTTGCACATTTCATATACTGTACATATATCTGACTTGGGGAAAACTACTTTTTACACAGAAAATGAATAATGTATGATATAAAATAAGTCTAGACTATCCATTCTTTAGAATATGTTTAAACAGATTGAACATTTAGTTAAGAATTACAGGTAGTCCTTGACTTATGATCACAATTGAGCCCAAAATTACTGTTGCTAAGCAAGGCAATTGTTAAGTGAGTTTTGCCCCATTTACGATTTTTCTTGCCATAGTCATTAAGTGAATCATTGCAGTTAGGTTAGTAAACACTGTTGTTAAATGAATCCAGCTCCCCTCATTGACCTTGCTTGTCAGAAGGTCACAAAAGGTGATCACATGTTCCTGGGACACTATCATAAATACATGCCAGATACCAAGCACTCAACTTTTGATCATGTGACCATGGGAATGCTGCAATGATTGCGGAGTGTGAAAAATGTGAATTAGCCACTTTTTAAAGTGCCACTGTAACTTCGAACAGTCCCTAAACGAATGTTTGCAAGTCAAGGACTACACGTACATACGGTACAATGATTCTTAATTATATTAACTTTTTAGGACATTATAAACTTTTCTCTTTATAGGGTCTTTGGGCTCAAAACAAATTATTGCCAAAGAAATTGTACAATTTGTGCTGGATTGATTCTGTAAAATACCAGTATTTAACTGATTCCTAAAATATAGAAGACAAATAATACTGGTTTCCTTCAATTTTTCAGCAGAATCATACTTTAATCAGTTTTGACTCAGCTGCTCTTGAAAATCACTTAAGACTATTACAACCTTCCTGATATAAATTTACAAAACTATTAATTTCAAAGATTCCAAAGACAGATTGGAATCCAAAGATTCCAAAGGACATTCTATTGACAACATAATTCAACAGCCAAGTACAGCACACACATATGCTGAGACTGCTAATAAGCAAAGTGCCTAATTGACCTGAAATTTTACTAACATACAAACTTCAGTACATACAAATGCTATAAAATTTTCTTAGACAGCATTCAGGAGTAAATGTTTCATTAAAGTGAAATAAATAAGATTTTAATCTTTGCAATCTTTAACAACCTCTTAAACATGTATTTTTAATTATTATCTACCTTAACACCTTCACTCTTAAGAACAAATGTATTAAGACTAGTGATATAGTTATTTAATCCTAAACAATAAAAACACCATGATGTAAGAAAACCCAGTTGAATTGTGCTGCTACACAATTTCTTTGCTGACAATCTTCTGCTCAACTATTTTCAACACCTAACTTTGGAAAAGGGTAATAAGAAACCTACATCTCGTAGTCCTAATCTAATCTGCTGCACTCTGAGAAACCACCAGGTATAATTGTTAGAAAGTGGTAAGACTTGTTTAAAAAATACTAATTGATTGCTCTTTTAGTTTGTAAGATAGTCAAAGCGTAGAACATCCTTGCTTCTCTGTGTTTGTTGGGGTTTTTTTTATTTCCAAACCCACTTTGCGTCTTTGGGGGATGAGCAGAAATGAGAACTGTATCTCTAAGAGGCTATAAAGTAGCCAAAATAAGAGAAAGAACACACGTTTAGAACCCAAAATAGCATATCAGACAGGAAGAGTACACAAGCTCCTAAATATCAAGAGATTGAGACAAATTACTTATTACAAAAAAAAAAGTGTCACTATGTTTTCGTTTTTTATTCTATTGAAAGCAAAGGATTGCAATGGCTATACTATTAGGATATAAACCCACCTAATTAATTAGACAGCAATTTTTGAGGTACTATCCCCAATGGCCAAGGCTTAATATTATGCTGTTTTAGAATGCGTGGAATTCCAGATTTGACTCAGTTTATGCACTCAAATTGCTAGGGGACATGAAAGAAACATCCCCAAATCAGGCATCCCCTGAGCAACAGTGTTGTCACTAGCAAATCCTTTTAATCCAGAAGCAGCCTTCTGTTAGCTTAGCAGGTGTTTCTGACACAAATACAGACAGATTCAAATTGCCTGTTGCCAAAGCTTCCATGTGCTAGCTGAAAGGCAAACTTTAAACCAAGCACTGAAGATTCAATGCTGCAAAATGTTTCACCATAGCCTCTTTTTAAACCAACAGTTATTTCCTCTTCCCTCAAGTTGTACACTTATCTTGCTCAGAGTCCCCCCCGCCCCCAACCATACTTTAATAGTCTCAGTTTTGCAATCTGAGTACAGTATCTTCATTATGCTTCCTGGGGAGATTTCAATATGCTCCCCTTACATGTATATCTTGATAGTAAGATAAAACCATTTTTAAAATATTATTTTAGGGAATGATTATGGGAAGAATGCATCCTATTCAAATGAAGCAGCCATCAGGAAGCTCTGCTGGAGAAGGAATATATTACCTACCACAAAATAAATGAATTCTGCATGGTAGAGGGTCCGAACATGGAACAAAGATAACATACAAATGTTTCTCCTGGTGTTGTAGAGAAGCAAAAACAATTTTTTAGCCCAGAACAAAATCACAGCTTTAATAATATGGAGACAGGTACAGAGCACACAAGTCAAGAAAACTTTGGAGAAGGAAAAAAAAAACTATCTATTGTTCATTGCTTCAATCTATGATATAACTCAGCTAATTTCTTGTCCCTATGGAAAAGGCTATTGGTCAAGCTAACAATTACAAGGTGAGATATCCTCTTATCAACTTGTCTCTCACAGAACAAATTGGAAGAGGCTACAGTACCTAAACTGTATTTATTTATTTAGGCTTATCGACCATTTCAGTTATGATCAATTCTAATTTTCTTATAAGAGGAATATGGGGATTTTGATTTTGCCATATTATGTTTCTTTAGTTTGTAAAGCAGAATAAATTCCATGTATTTAATTCATAGGGCAACAGATTGGAATGGAGTTTAGAGTATACCTTATGAAGAAAAGTAAGGTAGCTAATATTGATAAAAGATTTCATGAGGTACATAAACAAACAATACCAGAGGATTTCTCTTCTTTTTCACTCAAATAAAGTAACAAGTTGTTAGAGGAAACACCCAGCGGAAAAAAAGCCACATCCTATATTTTTTCTATTAATATGCTAATGCTTTTTGCAAACTAATAACTTTGCCTAGTTACTTGATTATCACATAATGTCTCAGAAGCAATTATTCAGAGGAAGGGAGAAATACCCCAAATTACCATGCAAGGAATCAAGTTTCTTAAGTATTACCTTGATTTCAATGTTTCCCACTTTAGCAGTTGAACGAATAATCGGTCTTCCAACCAACGCAGGGAAGATATGTTCTGGAAAATTGGATCCTGCATATCCACATTTAACAAACTATAAAAGAAAAATACCCTTCATGTTAGCTTCTGGATATATTATTCTATAATTTTATCAAACACTTCCAAGATCACTGGATGTATCATTTAATAACTTTTGAAACTCTTTTTCACTCATATTGTTTTGTTTCACAGGAAATAGCTGAAATTATTTGAAAACACATATACAGGCTACTCTATAGGCTACACATGGTTAAATATACCCAAGCCATTATCTAAACTATAATTAAATTTCTCTAGATTTTAAATTTATGCCAATAACTCTCTCCCTCTCCCTCTCTGTGTATTCATTCATTCATTCATTCATTCATAGCAAGATCAGGAAGTTTCTATTATTCTAGTCACTGGCTAGTGACTAGAACAGCACTCTAAAACAGCAAGGCGTTCCAATATTTAGAAATCGGGTGGGGCATCATACTTTGGTATGTAGACAAAAGTAAAAGTCTGCAAACCTTGGCTATCATTAAAATGTTTAGATATACAAGAGGCTTAAAGGCAGGCATTCTTAATTTGCAAAATTTACACAGGTTAACACATCAGATATTTTATGCCATTAACACTCCTGGCATAAAAATTATGTCAAAAGTTTGAAAGCTGACTTTGATTTGTAGCACTTCAAACACTGACAAAGGCCCATTGAGCAAAATTTCCAAATTCATTACCTGCAGATGCACAATAAGAAGCACCATAAAGGCATATATTTCATAGAAAAGTATGATGGCTGGAAGGGATCACCTAGTCCCATGATGGCGAACCTATGGCACGGGTGCCACAGGTGGCACGCGGAGCCATATCGGTGGGCACGCAAGCTCAGCTCTGGC
>JANHZT010001488.1:132794-147896 GCA_032468215.1 Stegonotus admiraltiensis | reverse complement strand
AAGTTTACTGAGAAACTGAAAAAAAGTTCTAATGTCTGTAGGAACATTTTTGTGACAATACAGTAGTATTTGTCACAGAATGGCGGTGAGAAGATTGTATGAGATGTTATAAAAAGTTAACATTTGGTTCTTCTATACTGAGAACTGATTGCTTATGTACTAGGTTGCAAAGAAGTCCCCTCCCCCCCAATTGCAAAGTACATGGTAGTCTCATTTAATTCTGTGGTATGTGAACATTCAGTAGTGTTACTTTACAATGGATAAAGAAATCTTTACCATTTGATTTCTTTGTAGCTGATTCACACTTTCTGACCAGTTGCTATTTACTGATGTGGATGTTCATTTTAGCTGATGGTCATGTGTTTGCCACATGATTCTTAGAATGCTTTCTGCGCTTAGGTTGATTTTGCAATGTTGCTGCATTGCAGTGAAACACTTCTAAGAAATGAAAAGAAGAAATGTGGAAGCAACACCAAATGATTAATGATGATTTTTTTTATTAAGGACTTTTGATTGCTCAATAACTTTTCTCATCATCCACCCTACAATTTAAAGGCTGAGTATCATCAAATCTTGTTCTACTGTTTCCAGGCAACATTAGCAGTGGCACTTTGGAATAGCAAGTCTAATTTTATCATGAGTTAAAGTTGCATGTGGTGAGAACTAGGGCCTGAAGATTAAGTGTGTGTTTGTTTTTAGCATCCAAAACAAATAATATAATAATAACAACAGTAACAGTGTTGGAAGGGACCTTGGAGGTTTGATATCATACCTGTGTTGTAGCTTAACAAATTAAAACTATAGCTTTCTTAGTTATATAGGATTCTGTACATTTTAAACTCTGAAAATTTAATAATTTTCTGGAAATTCCCAAATGAAATAATTGAGTAACATCAAAGGTTGATCTTTTAATAGGACCCTAATCCATGATAAATATAGGAGGCATTTTCTTATCTATTGGATTGGAATCAGATTATGTTGGTATGACTGTGAATATTTCTGAAGAATAAACAAAGAGGTAATGCTGGTGGCACTTGTGTTGTCCCAATGGCTTTTTAGGATTCCATCTTGCCCTCGGCACTTTGAATATCTATATGAAACTTTTGAGAAATACCTTTTACAGGTTTGGACTAGAATATTGTTTTAAAATCATGAACATGAGAGATTGAGTTGAAACTGAAATAAAAATAAAATAATGCATAGATACTGTATGTAGGAGAAGCTGATTTGTGGGAGATGTGCAACCATTTCTGGATTGGATTGCACTCCTTCTGAAATATTACATTTGATGATCCTGGATTCAATGCACAGCAAGCAACCAAACCAAGGTTCCATAATTATTTTCAAATTTTACTGATAAGCCTGCAAAAACTTTTAAAGTTAATATTTTTAAATTTAATGCTTCAGTTTAGTAAAAGAGCAGAACAGCATTTGATTTAATGCTTCAGTTATTTACAGCACAGAAAAGTATTAGAATGCAGTTGTAATTATTAAAATCAACCTGTAATTTACATCTGTGGCAACTTCGTTGATTTCCTTTATGAAGTAGCACTAAGTTGTATTAATTAAAAATATTAACCATTTTATCTTGCAGTAGTGAAGTAAAATGTAAAATATGTATCTGTTTTGGATAGGTAAAGTGTTGAAAAGTAACTAATTCAAATAAAGAATTCTGTTAATAAGGATGCATTTTAGCCAAGGTATTTGTTTGACATAGCCTGGTTTTGGAAACTATGCAGAACAAGGTCATCTGATTAGAACCTGGATTGGCAATTTACAAAGAATACCAAGGATATAGGGGAGATTGGAAAGTTGAAAAAGCATCCTGGAAGGCAGTGGCAAATTACTGCTGTATTACTGCTAAAACAAATACAGTAGTGGAAGTTTTTAAACCCTTTAGAATTATTCATAATCCTAAACTAATTGACTTACAATGTATCTGGAGTTTCATCTCACCTATTAATAGAGAGCTTCTGGTTAAACAAAGCACAAACCAATATACCATGTCATGTCTTTATTGAACACTGTGCCACATTCTCTTAATGGGTTACGTTGAGTTAGATGAGCCAAAGGATGATAATCACATGTAAATATGGGGGGGGGTCCTTCTCTTAACACAGACAAGTTGATTGCTAGATTGAGTCTGCTTTTCAAGACACAATTAATGAAATTGAATCTTGCCCTAATCAGATGTGATCTCTCTGAACTCTGAAAAGGATTATCAGTACTTAGGAAACTGTAAAGAACTATGAAATCTTTTGTGAGCAGTTTGCTCATGCCATGGTCAGACACATAGTATACAAATGGAGAAATATAATAACATTGTTACCCTCTTCCCAGATGTAGTTATCAAAAAAATCCCCAAGGATTCCAAGAATAAAGTATACAATGCTCTGTGAGGTTGCAAGGTTATGGATTCTGATATGGACCAATACATTCTAGAGAACATCAGTTTAGCCAGCCATGAGTTGAATGTGAATGTACATCAATGGTCCTAGATATACATCTACAGCAGAGTCACTGAAGTAGAAAAAGTTCACATTTTTGAATAGCCAAATCTAAGGCCTGAATTTAAATCTGTTGAAGTGGTGTGACCTGAAGTAATCAGCATGCAAGATGGCTCCAAAATATCTGAGTTGAAGCTGTTTGTAAAAAGAATAGACTTCAAGTAGCATTGATCAATACATACAAAAGACCTTTGGATGAGGTATTTGCTGCTAAAGGAGATGCCAAAATTAAGGTAATCTTCACATTATTTCTCCAACAAAAACAGTGATTATTAGTTCAATATATACAATGAAAAAAATGACAAAATACATTGTTTTTAAAGTTTGTATAATGAGAATCTCTTTAATCAGTAATAGAATTCAGATGAAACTCAGATCCACTGTAGGTTTCAGTACTAGAATTATAGTTGCCAAGCATCTAAAATTCGATTATGTGACCTCAGGGATGCTGCGCCAGTTGTGTGAAAAATGGCCTTAAGTTACTTTTTCAGTGCTGCTATGATTTTGAATAGTCACTAAATAAAAGTTGTAAGTTGAGTACTACTTGTAATTTAACTTGGCTGTGATTTCAATACAGAGTCAGTGAAAAACCCTCTAGTACAGGGGTGTCAAACTCAAGGCCCGGGGACCACAACCGGTCTGCAGGGGGCATAGATCTGGCCCGCGGGCCTGCCCTACAAACAACAAAGGACCAGCCTGCAGTGCCTCTGCCAGTGGCCCTCCCAAGCTCTTTTTTCACTGGCAGAGGGTTGCAGGAGGCAGTCACGGCCCAAAATGGAGCCTTGATGACTGACATTGAGCTGGCTATGCCCCCGTGGCCATGACCCCCCTGGCCCCCTGAGGTCAAACACAACCCTCATGCGGCCCTCAATAAAATCGAGTTTGACACACCTGCTCCTAGTATATTAAAAAAATTAGAATAACATGAAAGGTTCAGAACATCTTGAAAAACATTTCCTTGGACTGAGAGACAGTTCCTGGCAGAAAATTATTGTAGTAATATAGGCATGAAAAAACTAAGGCATTTATTCACCAATAAAATCACAGGCTCCTCTGTCAGAAATGTCTATCAGAAAACAAATGTGAGTTTTTTATTCACTCCACTCCTGTAAATGTTTCTTGAGATTTTTCTGTAAGAGTTACCTTGCAGTAAGATGGACAGCTATAAAGTTTATAAATAAATAAGTGTACATAGGGAGCTACAGCATTTTAATGTGTATATGAAAAACATTTTTTCAACTTTGTCTTAGATTGTACATCTTATTTAGAAAATCAGTCTGATAAATGCCTTGTGCATTTGGAGAGTTAACCTTTTTCTGAATCAAGTTACTCTGTTAGATATTGATATGCAGTCTGTCAAAACACTAAATTTGTAAAGCAAGCCAGGCTGCAAGATGGGCTAGACAACTTAATTGTTCTAAGGAAGTCTTGGTGTTGCAATAGATGTCCAACTTTTTATAAATTTTTCAACTTCAACATTTTAAATAACATACCCTTTTAGCACTGAAAAAATGGAAAATGGTTTGATTTCAAAAATGCATCACTAATATTTGTCAACTGCTATGTATTTACGATGGGATTTTTTAAAAGATTATTTGCAGTCCATAGTTAGTTGCTGACAAAGGGAGCTATACAAATTAGTATTGATGATCATAAGTTACCTGAAGATTTCATTTAATACAATGCACAGGACTTAAATTACTTTCAGCATAATTAAAAGAGAGAGGGTACAGTACAGAATTCTATGTGAATCTTTTTGCTGTTCTCTTATCTTCGTGAACTTTAATCCAAAACCAATCCCACTGAGAACTTTAAACCATGTATTAGAAAGGGTTTTCCGTAAAGTTGTAACATGATTTATTTTCAGAGCTTTTCAGACAGTTATAGAAACATGAAAGTCTTAGCATAGCTGATACTATTCTTTCCATAATGTTTAGATGTCTCGCTCATAGCTCCTTAGTGTTACACCAAAACCCACGAACATTTGCATACTTTGTATGATACCTTTGGTCTATTTATGGTGATAGGTAGTGATATATGGGAACATATGAGTAAAAAGCAGAATATTGAACCAGCTGAATAGTGCCAAAGGGATTGGGAAAAGTCTCAGCCGTAAATATTGATGATTTGTAATTTGAATATTTTAACGTTCTATTTGAATTGAGAAAATTGTACAAAAGAATTTCATCTACTTGTTTCAAATACTCTAAAATTAATTTCCTGTGAGAGCATATAGTTATGACTGAGATAAATTTAATGTTGTTCTGTAAGTTTGAAATCTCAGAATCATTAGTATGAAAACTGCTTAAATTTGAATAAAGATACAAAATACAAAATTGCTTCTGAAAATTATTTCATTACATGTTATGTCAGAACTTTCCTTGTAGTGATATGCAAAGATAAGGAGTTCAATTTAAAGTCGTTCCACTATTGGTGACTTCTCTATTCAGATGCCAGGGCATCTGGAGAAGGGTCTTGGAGGATAATGATATTAGGCTAATTGTATGCTTGATTTACCACAAAAGATCGTTACTTAAGAATTCTATTTGGAAAGAAGTGGAAGCCAGTGGAAGTTATGTAATACAGGCAGGATGTTGTGTGTGGTCCCAGTCAGTAATCTGGGAGTTTTATCTTAGAACAACTTAAATTCTAAACTGGTTCCAAAGAAGTGCTAGGTTTATGATGGTGGTAATACTGCTGATGCCAATTTTAAGAGAGAAGGAAACAAGGGATAAGAATAGATTTACAATAACCGTACACTGATTTGTTTGCCTCTTCGCTGGTAAGTGTATTGTTTAAAGAATCCCACACATGAAGCTGATTATCAAAAGTAGTTCCATCTTCTGTGGAATGGGTTTTATTAAAGATAGTTTCTTTCCAGATCCCTTATTCAAGGCAGATTGCAAGAGTCCAGCAAAGACTGGAGGAACAGTTACCACCAGAATTCTCTATCAGAAAGTACCACTTACTATATTGACTAATTGATCTAGAAAGATAACAAAACTGAAGATCTGTAATAGTTTTATCATTTTCTAATTTTCATTACAATTTAGTTTCCAGGTAGCCACAGAATTTAGATTTAAATTTGGGTTTCAGTATAAAATCTGTTTATATAATTCCTAGCATATCTTGACAGGAAGAAAATTGACAAATTCAATAAAGATAAAACAAAATATGTTACATAAATAGCTTTAATCCATCATAATATTGTATGTATAATTGTTGTTTTCTCTTTGCAGTGATTATTTATTCAAGTTACTCCTTATTGGAGATTCTGGTGTGGGAAAATCTTGCCTGCTACTTAGGTTTGCAGTAAGTTGTCTTGCATTCTCATCTTTGGATTAATAATAACAAATGGTATTAATATCTAGGTGTTTTAGCCTGCATGATGTTTATACTTGCTAAGTATATGTAAAATAAAATTTCAGTTAGCAAAAAAAGTTAGAAGAAATGCTAATCTTGTGGGTGCATTCATAAGACATGGAGTTAATCCTTTACAAAACTAAAAGCTCTTAAGCACATTAAAAAGTCTAGAGTTATTAAGTTGGAAATATGGCTAAATTTGGGGTTATTGAATTTTGCTGATCATGTAATTGGATGAGGCCACGTTGTACACTAAGCCAAACTAACAGCAATTAAGAAATAAATTCTGCATTTCATGCTCTGCCCTTCACTACAGTGTGACTTATTGAATCATTTCATGTTTTTCCACGTCTATCTACAGGTAGTCTTCGACTTACAACCATTTGTTTAGTAATTGTTCAAAGTTACAATGACACTAAAATAAGTGACTTATGACCGTTTTTCATATTTACAACTGTTGCAGCGTCATGTGATCAAAATTCAGGCACTTGGCAACTGGTTCATATTTATGACGGTTGCAGTGTCCTGGGGTCATGTGATCACCTTTTGCAACTTCCTGACAAGCCAATGGGGAAGCCAGATTCACTTGACAATTTCAGTGATTCGCTTAACAACTGTGGAAGAAAGGCTGTAAAATGGAGCAAAACTCTAATCCTGTAATTGGTAGCGTTTGTGTGGTACACTAAACATATAAATGGCTTGGATTGTATTAATCATTAGCTTAAAGTAAGCTACTCTCAACAAGCAAGAGTGAGCAGCTCTAATTTGTTCTTTCTCTGGCTCCAAAATCGACTTCTACGATACAGGTAGTCTTTAGCCTATGGCTGTTTGAAATTATGATAGCCTTTGAAAAAGTGACTTGCAGAAAAGTACTCACACTTAGAGCCATTGCATCACCCCTTTGGTCATGTGATTGCAATTCAGGTACTTGGCAACCAGCTTGTATCTACGATCGATTGTAGCAACCTGTGGTCATGTGATCATGGTTTAATGATTTCCTCATTGGGGAAGCTGGATTTGCTTAACGACTGCATGATTTGCATAACAACCACTGTACAAGTTATCATAAAATCAGGCCTGATTCAATTTACAATCACAACAGTTTACGACAAAAATCCCAGTCCCAATTGTGATCATAATTCGAGGGCTACCTATATGATCAATTAATGGCAGCCAGTTTGATAATGTTCACTGAACCTTCCCATCATCATCTGAGCAGTCTCAACTAGAAGCTGTCCATTTTGTTGCTAAACGTCTAGCAAATTTATCCATCATGGTTTCAGTTTAATCAAGTATTTGTTTATTCTGAGACAGGTTTTTCCTTTTCCTGTGGTGGTGATGCTTTGGAATACAGTATTACTAATGATTCTAAAAATGTTTCCTCTTCCTAGGATGACACATATACAGAAAGCTATATCAGCACAATTGGGGTGGACTTCAAAATCAGAACTATAGAGTTAGATGGCAAAACTATCAAGCTTCAGATAGTAAGTATTATCCATTGTAAATCTCAGAAGCACTATCTAGGGCATTGTAAGCTTCATAGGGCAATTATGCCATTAGAAAATCTGCACTATGGCCAGTTCCAAACTCTTGTCAAGCAACAGCAAATGTGAATTGGTTTATCTGTTAAGCGTATATAACAAGCGTTGCTCTGTATTTTGTAGCTTGAAGGTACTTTGTGGCAACCTTACCAAAATGTTCCTATTGACTGTGAGTATATGAAGGATATGCCAGAACAAAAAAAAATCCATTTGTTGACAAATGAAACCTGGATCCAACAGAGCCTCCTTGGAGGTAGTAATGCAGAATTCAAAATGCAGGTGGCTAAACCAGCTGCCTTTTCAGAAATGAGAATTGTGTGGAATGTTTGCCCTGAAACATCAGAATGAATTTCTATTTAAAAGTTTAAAAAATGTGACAAGAAATGACCTTTTACTGGTGCCTCCTGGTAATGCCATGACCTTAACTTTAAATCCCCAACAGCGTTTTATAGTTAATTTCAGTGAAATGGATTCTGCTTCATTGTTTCAGATATTTTATTTCATCTGATCTTCGGTAGGTATTTCAGGATAGTTAGTTGACTAGTAGTATTACCAAAGTTTTTTAATCTGTCCAATTAAGAGCCCTGATGGTGCAGTGGTTAGAATGCAGTATTGCAGGCTAATTCTGTTCACTGCCAACTACCAGCAGTTTGACAGTTCGCGTCTCAACAGCTCAAGGTCGACTCAGCCTTCCATCCTTCTGAGATTGCTAAAATGACTCAGATTATTGAGTGCAATATGCTGACTCTGTAGATTGCGTAGAGAGGTTGTAAAACACTGTGAGGAGGTATAGAAGTCTTATTGCTATTGCAATCAGATCAGAACGGATGCAGTGTTCTAAGCACTATTCAACTTTTTTTTTCATAGTGGGATACAGCAGGACAAGAGAGATTTCGAACAATTACTTCTAGTTACTACAGAGGAGCTCATGGCATCATAGTTGTGTATGATGTTACAGATCAGGTAAGTATTTGTTAGTTGAGCATTTGAAGGAATTGAATGAGCATGTCATAGGGAAGTGGAACTTTGTATGTAGCAGCAATTAGGTGAAGAGATGATTGAATTCAGTGGTGACTGGACATCCTCTCACTTTTGAGTCATAGTTTTCCTTGTAAAATGTTCCGTTTTAAATCATTTTGCCACCCCATCTCTGACCCCTATCACAAATTATTTTTAAATGTATGGTGTGTCTTTGCATAAAAAAAGAGTCTTGAGGCACAGAGAAATCTTCCTTAATTCAAGCCAGAGATTCTTGATTTGTAAAGCAAAGGAGAGAGATGGGCACTATTGGGATTATATTTAAAATGCAATGGGATTTGTTTTAGAATCCAAATGCGCTATATTAAATGGCTGAGCTTAGATTTAATATATTCTTTTTTTTAGGAGTCGTTCAATAATGTAAAACAATGGCTTCAAGAAATAGATCGTTATGCCAGTGAAAATGTTAACAAGTTGTTGGTAGGAAACAAGTGTGATCTGACTACAAAGAAAGTCGTAGATTATACAACAGCGAAGGTATGCCTATCTTTTAAACAACTTTAAGAATCCATTGCAGTTTTTATAAACTAAGAGTTGTATAATGCTGAGAATGAGTGTGGTATAGTGGTTAAGACATTTAATTAAACATGGGAAGCCCACATTCAAGTCTGTATTTACTAGTGGAACTTCACTGGTTGAATTTGGGGTAGTCACTATTTCTTAGCCTAGCTTCTTGACAAGGTTGTCAGCATAAACTTGGAAGATGAGGACTAAATATCCCACCCTGAACTTCTGAAAGAAAGGCTATATGAAAAGCAAACTAATAATAGTTAAATCTAAGTGAGGTTGTATAAAAGTGCTTTTGATGCTTCCTCTTCATAATTAGCTAGAGAGCAATATATTCTTTTCCAAATTTGGGTAATAGAACTAAATAGTGATCTTTTTATTCTACAGGAATTTGCAGATTCTCTTGGGATTCCATTTTTGGAAACCAGTGCAAAAAATGCAACCAATGTAGAACAATCTTTCATGACCATGGCTGCCGAGATCAAAAAACGAATGGGTCCTGGAGCGACAGCAGGTGGCGCAGAAAAATCCAATGTTAAAATTCAGAGCACTCCAGTCAAGCAGTCCAGCGGAGGTTGCTGTTAAAACTTTCCTTCCCAGCTCTTTCTCAACAATGAATTTGAAATCTGAACCCAACTGAAAGATGCCTGAATTGTACTGTATGTAGCTGCACTACAACAGAATCTTATCGTCTCCACAAAGGTCAGAGATTGTAAATGGTCAATACTGACTTTTTTATTCTCCGATCTCAATAAAGCTAACTTCATTTTCAGAAATGTGTTAAACCTCTTGTATGCTGGTTTATAAATGCGTGTAATCTTTGTTACTTTTTCTTATACCAGATTGTTTCCTGTGGTTGGCTAAATTTTGAACATTATTTTGTTCTGATCATATTGGCACATTTAGATGTCAGGTTTAGGCTTCTGAAGATGAAGTTTAGTCTTTGTTTTTGTATTCCACAGCACAATTGTGGCTGTCACTTTTCCATGCACAAAGTTCATAAGGCATTCTGTATAAAATCTAATTTACTAGTTCCATGTAGAGCTCTAAGGAAATGGAAAGAACACACACTACCTGGGATCAGCACTAAATAACGGTGTGCAGCCAAAGCAGGTTTGGACTCTTGAGCAGCACCTCCCTTGGCAACCCCTTTTGAAATAGCAGGGCATTTCACTAAGGCGAGGGGGATTGCCATTCAAAAGGAAGTTGCAATCCCATAATAGGTCTTTGGATCACAGATGCTGATTTTTCTTTATACTCTGCATATAACTTGTGGCTGCAGACTCTTGTAATTTGTTGCACAAAATGTAACAAACTGAAGAAATGTTTAATAAATATTGTACTTATTGGAAGTAATATCAAACTGTATGGTGATAAATATTGTCTTAATTCTTATGAATAAGGGGAAAGGCTTGCATTGTGCCCCCAGTGAACTTTTTCTGTGCGGTACTGGCACTTTAAAATCACTTCCTTATAGACTATACCTGCCCAGCCCAGCAAATGACTAGCAAATATGACCTACATGACAAAGTGTTGTGTGTTTCTGGCATTTGCGCTGTACTTGGAACACAACTTATACCATTGTTTATAGAACCATAATCACTCTAGATGTACCATCTCTTTCCCTTTGCATCCTAATTGTGTTTGAATCTATTTCTGAATGGTTCCATTTAGAAATTATTTGTCTCTCTTGCTCTGTCATAGAAAAGGAAACAGTATTTTTCCTAAAGTATGAATGACTTCAAGATAACAAGGTGATGTTAACTCTAATGATATGTTATGTCTTTTCTAAATAATGTTACTTCCATTCTCTCACAATCAATACTGTTGACTTTAATAAAATTTTGTGCAATTTATTGGTCGGCTTGGTTATGCAGTAAGGCACAAGAAAGCTACAGTGAAAAAAAAGCATAGTTAATAGGGCAGCTGACCAAAAGACAAATAATACATTTGTGCAGGGAGGAAACATTTAAATACATATGTGAATTTGAGCAAAAATGTGGCTTGGTTATTGCTTCAGTGACCATATGTATAACTTTTGTATAAAGAAACTAATCCATTAGTGCCTGATATCTGGGTTTTAAAGTTACCAACTTGATAAAAGAATATCTTATTTACAAAATAATTTGAAAGTCATTGAGACTTTTGTAAGCAAACACTCAGATGTGGTTGAGAGGCAAATGTATTAGCGAATCTCAGAAAATTTCATCCCCACTATGGGATAGACATTAGTGATCTGCAACTGGAACACACAATACCTTAATTCTTCATAGTACTGTTGTTAGAAGATTGAAATTACTGAATTTGCTCTTTAACGTCAACAATAAAGTGTACTTCAGAATAAGAAATGTTTAATAAGTTGATTCATAATATGCTTTTAGTATTGTATCAATTCATAAAGAAATGTTACATAGAAGAAAATTGGCTACAATATTTAAATGATTTGGGGTCATTCTGAAAGTGCTGAAGCTCTTGGCAATAATAAACTCTAAATGTTATTAACTGAGCACACTTTTTTTAAAAAAATAAAGTGTACTGTTCCGACCTTCAGAAGATGCTTAGAATACTAATGAATACATATTTCAATACTTTTGTTTGCTAGACTATATCTGTGCTTTTTTTTAAAACAATAGCTTAACATTCTGAACAAAGTGACTACACTTTTTTTCCCCATTTGGCGTGTCAGTTCTAGTTGTATGTTTTTTAAATCTGGGAAGCAGCCTACAAAAGGCAACAGATTTGGGAAAGTAAATCTGATTTGTAAACATCTGAAAATATTTGAGTTCTAAGTTTTCATGTATTGTGGAGTAAGTTTTCATGACCTCTTGGCTCTAATGTGAGCAAATTATACTTGAGGGCACGACCCAAATTCCATTGTTTTGGTCTTCTAGAGTCTCCTTCCAACTATTAAAGCTAAACACTGCCATTTAGAAGTAGGAAACAAATATAAATCCAAAAACAGGCATACAAGTATATTTTTAAAATGTCTAAAATCCAGCCTTACTCACATGTGAGATGTGTTTTCATAACCCTATGGTTTTCTGTCCCACTTTCCTTGGCTACCACTATCACGGAACTGTAAAAATTCAATCTAAACTACATATGGAATCAATCTCAGCTTTTGAACAGTCCTACATGTTGAAATACCACTGTTGCAAATTAGAACAGTAACTTAGTGCCTTAGATTGTATCAGTCACTAGCAGTTTCCAAAAATGCATTAATTCAAGTAAATATAGTGGAAAAGCCGATTTATGCTGCAGTATCTGTCATGCAGATATGTCATAGCAATGCTGACAGTGCAGCTCTTATCTGAGGAGACGCACTTAAGAGCATGCAAAGGTATCTCACAGGCTACTTGCACATCATGCTAGGATAAAATGTGAAATCAGTATGTATGCAAACTCAGGCTACTAGATTAATTTAGTAAACCTTCACTCAGGTTTACCTGTATAAACAAGGCTAAGAGATCTGATACTATGTAGTCACTTTGTGGTGAGATGGGTGGCAAACAAATGTAATAAATAATTTTTTCACCTACCCCTTTAAAAAATTAATTTCTTCTTGTTTCCAGTGGAAAGAAAAGTTGAGCATCTTAGGAAGGAGACATTATCTTTAGCCTATTAATTGCTCTTGATATGGCTTGGAAATTGCAGTTTCAAAAGTTGTGTTTTGATTGTGAATATGGTAAGCATTCTCATTATTAGCCAATTGTAAAGAATAGAAAGAGTTTTATCTCTGAGTGCACATAATTCTTTTTTACGCTCTAATATGGATACAGGAGGAGCTAGCAGCCTTAACTACAAAGTTTATGGAGGCAGCAAAAGAAGGTATATGCAAGTCTACTCATGCTACAATATTAAACTAAGGTTTTCTGTTACAAGCTGAGTCTCTTGTATTCTATAATGAAAACAGAGAACCAACCTTCATCCAGGAACTTACAACTAAAGTATTTATCAATTGCACGAAAAGTTCTATTAGTCTAATGGTTGGTAAGGAAAGGTGAACAGTGCCTGAAGCTTTCAAAAATTTTATAATTTCTTCAGCATGAATCTTGCACAAATACCATACTAGTCATGTAATTGCAGCTTTAACGGATGATTATTTAACTGTTACTGAAATCACTTACCTCCAGTGCATGTTTTAAAATAATAAAGTTGCTTTATTTGAAATGTAGCTTCCATATAATTTGTCACATGAGATAAACTGAAGACTTACAATTATCCACTGAAAAAAAATACAAAACAAATAATAGGGCTATACATTTTTCAATTATTATTTGGAAGCACTTTGGATCTCCCATAAAAAGTATTCTGGCTGTTTTATACAACAGCCTCTATTTTGTTTCAGGCAGCAACACAAACCTGAAAATGAAGGGTTGCTGCTTTAAGAAGTCCATTCATGATCTGACTTTCAAACCAACTGCAACCTTTTTTTGAGGCTCAGGTGGAATTTGTGTCTCACATAAATACTTCTGAATAATTTCTGAAGCATGTAGAGCTCTGGCAAATAGATGCCCATATTAGAAATGCATCATTAAATCTGTCACTCCAACATCAGAAGTTTCCCTTCCACACTGTTAACATTTTGTTGCCAGATATAAAGCTCATTGTTGTACCTTCTGAACTTGGAAACCAATCTTGATGTCAATGCAGCACATCAAAACTTTGAAGGAAAAGTTTTTGTTTCTTGATTAGGGAGCCTCCATCATACTATTTATGGATGTAGTTAGTTCATTCTTCCACATCAATAGACGTTTTATCTGAAATAAAATCATAAACAGCCATTCTATTTCTATTCTTCTCACATTTTGAATAGAAATTACTGAGCATCGCATAATAACATTATCTGAAATGGAGCATATTATTCAAATTAGGCTTATACCCCACATAAATAAAAGCACACACTAAATAAAAAAAACAACTTAAAATGCTGATGCAGCATTTTAAAAGTAATATGGGTAGTCCTGGATTTACAACCATTTGTTTAGTGACTGAAGTTACAATGGCATTGAAAAAAGTGAAATGACTGTTTCTCGCACAACAGTTGCAACATCCCCATAGTCACATGTTCAAAATTTGAATGCCTGGCAACTGGGAGAGCCAATTTGGTCTAGTAGTTAAGACACAGGCTAAAAAGCAGGAGATTCTGAGGTCAAGTCCCGCCTTAGCCATGAAAGCCAGCTGGGTGACTGGGTCAGTCTCGCAATCCAACTCATCTCACAGGATTGTTGTTGTGGAGAAAATAGGAGGATGAGGATGTGTTGGTTATATTTGCTGCCTTGAGTTATGTCTAAAAATAATAAAGGCAGAATACAAACAAACAAACTGGCATGTATTTATGAAACTGCAGTGTACTGGGATCATGTGATAACCTTTTGTGAACTTCTGACAACAAAAGTCAATGAAGTCAGATTCACTTAACCATGTTACTAATTTAGCAATAGCACTTAATATATAGCTTCACTGTGCTTTACAGCCCTCTCTACGCAGTTTACAGAGTCAGCATATTGCCACCAACAATCTGGGTCCTCATTTTACCCATCGGAAGAATGGAAGGCCGAATCAACCTTGAGCCAATGAGGTTCGAACTGCTGGAAGTCAGCAGAATTACCCTACAATACTGCATTCTAACCACTGCGCCACCACGGCTCCTACTGTAATAACTATAGTAATTCACTTAACAAATGGGGCAAGAAAGGTCGTAAAATGAGGCAAAGCTCATTTAACAACTGTCTTGCTTAGTAATGTAAATTTTAGGCTCAGTTGTCATAGGTTGAGGACAACCTGTACTATATATATATATATAAAAAAAATATAATATTACATTTACTTATGAAAAAGCCTGCTTATCCTACATTGTATTATCTAAATCCAGAAAATAAGAAAAAAAAAACATCCAAAGAGCAGGGCAAGATAAAAGAATTAAAAAATAAAGGAAGACAGAGAAAGCCAGTCATTCATTATTCTTAAATCACTTCATTCTTCTTTTTCTGTGAAATGTTGAATATTCTTTCTAATGCTGGAACTTGCCAGAAACAGATGTACCGTATTTTTCGGAGTATAAGCTGCACCTTTTCCCCCCCTAAAAGAGGCTGAAAATTTGGGTGCATCTTATACTCCAAATGTAGCTTTTTCGAAGCTTT
>JANHZT010001488.1:62108-81178 GCA_032468215.1 Stegonotus admiraltiensis | reverse complement strand
AGGGAGGGAGGGTAGATAGATAGATAGATAGATAGATAGATAGATAGATAGATAGATAGATAGATAGATAGATAGATAGATCTAAATGCATCAGACAGACCTGGAGGTAAGAAAGTAAATAACTGAAAATTTTCAAAGGCCAAATATCTTAGTATCCTTCAGGCATTTTGGACCATAACTCCCATCAGTCTTACATACATAGTCTCAATATTAAGACTATGAAAGTTGCATTTCCAAAAAAAAAAAAGAGGGTACCAGCCTCCCTTGCCTCCCACTATGGAGCTAACCGGCAAGGCAGGAATCATCCCATGCTCAGCCATGATTCCTCCAAGTTCGCCTCTTGACCAGGAAGCTCAGGTAGGAAGCGCCCCCCCCCCGCGAATTCCTTACCTTGCCAGGTCCAGGAAAGAGTCCACGGTCTCCTTATTGGTGGGCATGGCGCCATCCAAGCCCAAGTCTTTGCTATTGAGTTCCCCGGCGCCCACCCCGGGTTTGATGATGAAGGCCAAGGCAATGGCGAGCGCCGAGGCGATCAAGGTTGTAACCAAGAAGTAGGCGACGGCGATGCCGCCCAGCTTGCCCAGGGACCGCGTGTCCAGGCTGGCTGCTCCGGAGACCAGACTGCATATCACCAAGGGCAGGATGATCATCTTCAGCATACGGAGCAGCATCTCTCCCGGAAAGGCCAAGTAGGTGATTTGAGCCCGGGTGAGCGGCATTTGCCTCATCAGGGCGCCCATGGCCACCCCGACCAGCACGCCGGTTACGGTCAAGATCACGATGCAGTTTTTCTTCAGGAACCGCCCGAAGCTCCGCAGCTGGAAGAGCTTCAGCCGAGGCTGCTTCACTCCTTCCTCTCCAGCCTCGAAGCCGGTTAGCACCGTCGGCTCCAGAAAGCCATTGCGGTTCTCGGTTGGCTTCTCCATGCCGTCTCTTCGGCTGCAGGGAACCGCTATCCAACCTAACTCAGAAAAGGCGCGCAGTCCAAACTGCGGTCCGGGAAAAGAAGCGCTGGAGAAGCTTTTATAAATGCCTCTTGCCGAGATCCTCTCGGGGCCAAGAGAGGGAGAGGTCCGCTCTTTCCAGCCGCCGCGTGCCCTCGAAACACCGAGCGCCTTTTATGCACGACGCGCCCGCTCACGCACGCCCTGGAGCGCGAGAAAGGCGGCCAGAAGCGGCGGCGGCGGCGCCCTCCCACTCGATAAGGCTGATGCAAGGCGAAGGCGCTCTGGGCTCAGCTCCGGCCACCCCCCCCCCCCCCCCCCAGTCAGACCGCTCCTCCAATCAGTCACTCCGGCGCGGTAGCCCCCTCCTCTTCGAGAAGCCCCATCCAACTCTACGCGGGGGGGATCCTAGCGAAAGGGATGGGGGCGCTAGGCGAATGAGGAGCGCGAGGGAGGAGCGAACGGGCTAGGGCGGCGGCGGCGGCGGCGGCGGTGGGGGGGGTGTCATTCATTTGGCAGTGTGAGGACGAGAATCCACCCGAGGGAAAACAAGCAAGCAAGCAAGCGTGCGGGACGGGGAGGGGGGGAGGGTTCCTTGGAGTTTTATTTCAGCAGCGTCCCCTCGCCTCCCGGCTTTCCCATAAATGGCGAGGCGACACGGCGAGAATTGATAAGAAAGCGCCGGGCCCGGGGCGCGCGCTTGGTTGCAGAATAATGCAGCAGAACCCTCGACATGGGTACGCACTCCGGACCGTACCACTTCGGGTTCGAAGGGGCAAGCGGTTCTGAAACCTTTTCTCCGCCCCAAACGGTATTCCTTTTCCATAAAAAAAAAAAAAGCAAGTGAAAGAAATAGTTCACCTGCCGTATTATTGGCCTCGCCGGCTGTCTTAAAATCCAAGGCAAACGGCCCGACGTGTTTTCCGCCTCCCGTGATCTGAAATGGCGCGATCCTTTGTAGGGGATCCTTCCATCGGTCGACCTGTTTAATCTGTCCAAGAGTGAAACCGGATTCCTTGTAAGCGGCGGCGGCGGCAGCAGCCCGGCTATATGCTCTAGGTCGGAGGACTGAAGCCGCACTTGTGATTGACAGCTCAAAAGAGCTCCCATGGACCCTCCAAGCCAAGTTTGGGCCTCCCATCTGTGACAGGCGGCAGCGCCAACCACCAGAGCAGGCAAATATACACCTGCTAGATGCCTCTGGGCTGCAATGGGACACCCAAGGCCTCAGCCTGCTGCCTACAGGACGAGGAATGGAAGAGCTGCTTCATGGGTGGGCAGATGATGGCAGCAAGGAGTGGTTCACCTGACCTGATTTTGTTTTTCACCTCATTTTGTTGGGGCAGCAACGAATCATAGAAATGGAAAGCTATCTCTTGCAGTCAGTCACCCACCACCCACCCCAGAAGTAGCCAGGCCTGCCAGGAACAGGTGCTTCCTTTCCCTCACCACCTGGGCATCCTGCTAGAGAGAACAGGGCCTGCCATCTTCCAGGCCAAACGTTCTCTAGCCAAGGGAGAAAGGTGAGGCTGCAGCAGCTGCTGTTCCTTGCTTCAGTTTTCCTACTCCTACACCTGCCAGCGTAAACCTTGACCCCCATTTCCTCCTGGGGCCTGCTAAAGCTCCTTATATCTGCCAAGAATAAGCACAGAGAGCAAACTATTCTTTTGCCATCTCTCTGGCTGCTGGCTAAAATTACTTGTGAGGAGCTGTCGTTGGTCCTCCATGGGAATGAGGATGTGGTAACTGGAGAGGGTGCCCTTCATCCCAGTGCATTACATGGATAGAGAAAAGGCAGCTGAATAAAGGCCTACATTGCTGAGTTGCTGGCTTGGGGAGCAGCTTTAAGAAACAGCTCCAGTTTACAGATTAACAGAGTTGGAAGGGACCTTGTAGGTCATCTAGTCCAGGGTAACATGGCAAGTAGATCTGACCCAATTATTACTCTAACTTGCAGTAAACTCTACATGGAGTTGCCCTTCAAGAATATCCAAAAACTTCAACTGATGCAAAATACAGCACAATCAATTATAAAGCACCCAAAGGCCAGACAAGGAATAATGGATGGAAACTGAATAAGGAGAGATTCAACCTGGAAATAAGAAATTTTCTGACAGTGAGAGCAATCAATGGAACAGAAGTTGCCTTCAGAAGTTATGGGAGCTTCATCACTGGAAGCTTTCAAGAAGAGACTGGACTGCCATTTGTCAGAAATGGTGTAGTAGAGTCTCCTGCTTGGGCGGGAGGTTGGACTAGATGACCTACAAGGTCCCTTCCAGCTCTGTTAATCTATAATGCACGATCAATTATATTTATGTCAAACACATTACACAGCTGCTACACAGCTGCATTGATTACAAGATTGTTTCTAGGACCAATTTAGGTGCTGATGTTGACCTTTAAAAACTACCAAGGCATGAGGGTGGGTGATTTGAGGGACTATCTTTCCCTGTTTTCATCCGCCTGCTCCACCAGATCTAACAGAATAGACATGTTGTGGTTCTATTTTTCTAGGGAGCTACATTTGGCAGACCCTAGGTAGCAGGCTGTGACACCATGCCATGAGAGTCACCAGAAAGTCTACCGTAGTTGCCTCTTGAAAAAGCACCTTTGGGACAACCATGATCTGGATGACGGAATCTCCATAGACAATTCTCCATGCTGTGGAATTTCTCCGCCCCCCTCCAAAGTGAGAATGGCTTTATCGCTTCTAAGTTTCCCAAGGTTCCTCAACACCTGATTATTTTTGTTTTTAGCTGTTTTTATGGTTTTTAAAGCTCTTAGTGTTCATTAATGGTAAGGATTTTAGATACTTATTTTATTTTTGTTGTACAGTGCCCAGAGTCACTCTTCTGCTTGTGTGAAGAGCAGCTGTATAAAGTCCTCTACCTCCAACCTTTCATTTAGTGAACACTGTTACAATGGCACTGAAAAAAGTGACTTATGACCATTTCAGCATGCCCATGATAATGTGATCAAAAGTTGGCCGCTTGGCAAATGGCATGTGTTTTTGATGGTTGCAGTGTCTCAGGGTCATGTGATCATCTTTTGTGACCCTCTGACAAGCAGAGTTAATTGGGAAACCCGATTCGCTTAACAACCATGTTACTAACTTAACAAATGGGGTGAGTCACTTAACAGCTGTGGCAAGAAAGATCATAAAGTGGGAAAAACTCACTTAACTATTATCTTGCTTAGCAAGAAATGTTGGGCTTAGTTGTGGTCATAAGTCAACTATCTGTAGATAAATAAATATTAGGGAAATTAGTAACTACATCCTCCGACCAGCAACTCTGTTCACTCATCTCCCGCAAGCAAGCTGTAGCTGCTGCTGTTTTCCCTTGCACTCTCCAGCAATGTGTGGGTAAGATTGAGTTGGGAGATGAACAAGGAGAAGAGGACTTGGGGACAACCAAGATATTTCATAAACTTGGAATGGGCTGTGATGAGTTTCTAGGAACAAAGCTGCTTGGTGTCATAATCTTTATACCACATGATGCTATTTTGACTAGTGATAGGATAATGCATACAAATGAGGAGGTGTAAACGAGCAAACCCAACTTGCAGGAGAGTAATTCTAAGAATCTGAGTCCTCACACATGGTTAGAAAAGACAAGATACATTTACTTTTGAACAATTGATCTTAGTTTTACAAAACTAAATAAGCTAAAATTTTGACCTTATCAGTCACTCTTCTACTATGCTCTGCACTAGTTTCCCCATTGACAAGTTGAATTTTTTAATAACAGAAATGAAATTTAGGATGTTCATTCTATTGAAGCCAACAGAAATGATTAGACCTTTCCTTATTTCATATTACATACTCAGAATGGTTTGAATCTGTGCAGTTTCTCACACTTTATGACATAGATTGCTTACGTGCCATCAAATTGGTTTCAACTCCTAGCAGCCATATAAATAGATTTTCTCTATGAACTTGATGAGTGCAAGGCTATATTTCTCAAAATGAGCTCTGTCAATATAATTTAAGCATGTATACAAGCATTCCTACTAGTTCCATGAATTCTTTCTGGACAGTCAGACAGTCTTATAAAGATAGTATAATGTTGGAAGGCACTCCAAGAAGTATTTAATTCCTATTTCCTATTCCAAAATTGGTGTCAGAAAGTATTTTAATAAGAAGCATTTAATTTATAAAACTATAAATTCCTTTTTATTACTAACTTGACCTGCCAGCAACCAGAGGAAACAATATTACAAAAATGAGACTATTGCAAATACAAATATTGTGAGACTAAGCCTAGCCCATAGGTGACAGCCTTACTAGAGTTGATTAGAATAAACAAACAGAGGAAATTCTTTAGAATATTGACTTCCTTTGATACACAGGGAGCGCGCCCAGCATCATATACATCAAAGAGAAAATCTACATATCTACTAAATTTAATTAAAAACTGATTCCCAGGAGAATCGCATGTCTGCCAGAATAAACACTTTAAGAAACATTTTCACATACACATTTTCCCTATAAAAACTTTTGACCTTAACACCCCAATTTTGTAGACTACCTTTCGAAAGCTGTGTTTTCTGTGCTATGCTCTCAAAAATAAACTACCTCCTCCCCAAGCAACAGTCCATGTGTCAGCATTATCCCTTGACATTCTCCCTCAGACACATTCAATGGTTAACTACACTCTTTTCTAATGAAACAGGCTTCCTTCACCCAGATTTACAGGACATTCTATTGGGCTGGAATTGCACTGAAGTGGGTTTTCTTAAAAGTGCAACCCTTGTAAAGGTGCAAGTAAATCCAGGACTGCCTCCATGCTTATTGCAATACAAAATTCAAGTTGAGGCTATAGCACCAATCCAGAAATTGATACACACCTTCTAAGCACAGGGAGTTTTACAAAAATGTACTTCCCACTGCAACATCTAATTTTCACAGTACATAAAACAAAGACTGATCCTGAAGGATGCCCCATTTATTGTTTCATTCAATCTTAGATTTATCAGTGCTTACAACATTCCCCAAACCCTGGTCCTGCTGATTCCAGCCACCATTGTTACAGAGATTTGTGCAACGGCCATCTATTTCACTCTCATGGACTTGCGTGCTTCCTTTTTCAGTATCCTCGTGAATTCTTCATCTCAATACCTCTACATGTTTACATGGAAAGGCCAATAATATACCTGGACTCACATTTGAAAAACTGACTCATCCTCATTATCTTGTGGCTCATCTCACATCCTATTTGTTGCTAGCTTCGCTAACAAAAACTGCCTGTCAAATTGACACCCATCACTTACTTTGATGGGAAAAAAGGACATAAAGCTTCACCTACCAAACTCCAGTATCTACAACAAGAAGTAACTTATTCAAGATACATTATTGGACCAGGAACAATGAAACTAGCACCAGAGAATGCATCAAAGCCATACTCCATATGAAGCCTCCTACCACCAAATGTCAAGTAAGAGTACTTATTGGGTTCTGTCAGTCATGGATTCTATTGATTCTACAGATTCTGAATCTCTGCAGCTTCTCATACTTTGTGACATAGATTGATAATGTGCCAGCAAGTTGTTTTCAACTCCTAGCAACCACATAGGTAGATTTTTCTCCATGAACTTTATGAAAAGCAAGGCTGGTATTTCTCAAAACAAGCTGTGTGGATATAATTTAAGTATGTATAGAAGATTTCCTACTGGTTTCACAAGTTCTTTCTAAAACAGACAATCATATAATAATTGTACAGTGTTGGCAGACACACTGGAAAGTATTTTATTCTTATTACCAGATGCAGAACTGGTATAAACTGGTGTCAGAAAATATTTTAATTAGAAGCATTTAACTTAAAAATAAAACAATTCACACAGGGTGATCCGATAGACAATGTTTATTGGACTTTCAAAAAGTGGTTTGACAAAATTCCCCAACTAAACTTAGCAAAACAACAACAACCCTGTGTGTTTGTTTCTTTTTTTCATACACTACACATGATTAGGAACTGATGCATCAATTTCCTGATTCCATGCATCTGTAACCTGTGCACACAGACACCCTAATTTCAAATGTCATACGTGAATTAGAAGTATGAAGTGTTTTGGGGTGAATGCTTTGCTTCCATTCGCCTTTTCTAATATAAAAGAACATATTAATATTCTGTTGGGTTCTAGAAGTAATATATTACATTCAGAAGGAATAACATTTTAAAATAGTCTATTTTAGGGGAAAAAACAAAAAAAAACCATAGCCTTTCCTTGGCCATGTGGCATGAACATAGTGCCCTGTCAACAGTACAATGATATTCAGGCAAGGTAGCATGAAGGCAGAGCAATGTCAAACTAATCTATATGAATTTTTCAAACAAATAAACATGTTATTTAAAGCTGTATTAATTATCCTGCCACAATGTCAGGTCATGGTAATTTAGCAGATTTCTTTTTCTGGTGGTTAATGTTTTCCTAAAAGATTTTGCATTATCAATATTTTTGTTTTCCTAGCCAACTGATAATTTTCACAGATCTTCTCAAGTAAAACTGACACCTTTATTTAATACATAAGAAGGGATGACATGGGTGGCAGGATAAATAGACTATTTTCTTTCAGTTTTATATTATCTGGTTGTTTTCCTGAAATTAATTGATTAATTCTGAGAGCCAGTAATCTATTTTAACTACTGTATACACGCCTTAGCTTTTCTGCACTGCATATTTATTTATTTGTTTGTTTGTTTGTTTGCTTGTTATTTTGTCAAGTACATATTAGATAATATATATAAGTATAAGCATGAATTGAATACATAAAATGAATACAATTAAAGGGAACAGGGACAGGGACGGTAGGCACACTGGTGCTCTTATGCACACCCCTTACAGACCTCTTAGGAATGGGGTGAGGTCAACAGTAGACAGTATTAGGTTAAAGTTTTGGTGGTTTTAGGATGAGACCTCGTAAGCTTCAGTGTGAGGGACAATCAGAAAACCTAGCCAAGATTGAAAGGAATGCAAAATCTGGTTGCAAAAGTTAAGTTAAATTCAACTGAGTTTTATACTTTATCCACCACTATAGAACATATCAGTGAGATAGTTTTTTTAAAAAATGCTCTTCTTTCTGCCTATGGCCAAAAGCTTCTGCCCCTGAATCTTTCCTACGGCACTGATAAGAATTTGAAACAGCAACAATGAAAAACAGAATCACGGTGAACCTTCTTTTGCTCATGATGCCCAGTTTTTGTTTTTGTTTTTACTGCAACTATGGGACCAACCCAAATCTCACCCACGTGATATGTTTTCTTGGCAGACTATTTCTAGGCAAAATATTTAAACTGCGCTTCTTCCCATTGGGCTAAGATATTTTGCTGCCTAAGGTGAAGCAGGATAATAAGATGGTACTCCAGCAGTTGACGTTTACTTCAGTCCTGACAACAAATCAGTATGGCCCTGTTGATTATGTAACTTGGCTCTGCCTGATTTAGAGCAAGGTGGGATGGGAAGATGCAGTAAAGAGAAGTGATTCTGAGGATCCTCATGGGGGTCCTCAGATAAAAGAAAGACTAAGCCATAGAGTTTATGCTTCTACTTGGCCTCTTCACTGCATCTCTTTTTTTCAAGGTGGTCTTATTCAGGGAAATCTAGAGCCAAGAACAGAGCATAGTATAGTTACTTTCCACTACAAGATTAGTTGCTGGTTTCCTTGTGACAAACACCTGAAGCAATCCACATGGGGTCCTCTGACCACTCCTAGTGTGAGTTATTTAGAATTGCCTTCCCTCTGTTTCACTTCATCATGTCTGATTCATTCCATTCCCTTAAGAAATAAAGGTTATACTGACCTATTTAAAAGAGAGCCCCACTGAGTTCAGTTGCTCCCAAGTAAATCTGAACGGAAGGTTAGGGAATAAACAAACCCCTTCCTGAACCCCTCTGGTTCACAGCAGCTGTCTTTCATCACAGCAATTAAACTTGAACGTAGTTCTTTGATGGTATGTATGTATGTTTCATTTCTAATTGCAGTAGGGGACATTTATAGCTGGGGAAATTAGAATTAACCTTCCTGTCCCTATGTTATGATTCTTCCGAATTGTTTCTCCCCTCCCTCCTATACATATTCATTTAGGAAACGTTTTAAGCCTTATTTTGACATTGAGGAGACAGTGTATTACAACTATATATTTGTAGAAATATAATTGTGTGAGAGACAGCGTATGAGTATGCATGTTTAGAAGGACCGGCAGATAGAAACATTAGAAAACATCTACATGAATCAGACCTGGCCAACTTTTAGCCCTGACCATGACAACTGTATCACTCTTGGAGGGGGAGGGGGAGGGGGACCTTCACTGCTGTTGGAGCAGCTGGTACCTTTATCTCTTGAGTTGTGGGTGGATGTCTTTTATCTCTAGCGCACACATGTGTAAGACTTAGGGAAGGCTGAGAATGAAACTGAGATACCAGGAGCTGCAGGCTTTTGTGTTTCCTTTCATTCTGTGGTTAATAAATTGTTTGCCCTTCGGTGCCTCTTTTATTTAATAAATAATAGTATCAACACAAGCACAAATGTCATGTAACATGCAGCCTCTGGTTTACCAGCTACAGTAGGTGGGATTTATTTTGCACACCTGATATATGTATGGTACATATGAATTTTCTAACATTACTTTTTTTCTGACTTTACTGTATGCTTTTATGTAAATCCATGAGAGGCTACTTAGAGTAAAGAAGTGCAATGCAGAGAACAAACTTGAATAATGTGGAATAAGAGATGGGAATCCTTGGCCTTCCCAGTATCACATTAAAAATAATTGACCTTATTCCCTCAGAGCTGCTGGGGACTGAATCTCAAACCTTGACTCCCTGGCCTCCCACGGTTCAATCGTGACCGTCTCAAGGTTGACTCATCCTTCATCCTTCCAAGGTCAGTAAAATGAGGACCTATATTGCTGGGGGCAATATGCAAATAATGCGGACAGAGAGTGCTGTAAAGTCTATGGTATATAAGCCTTTCTATTACTAGCATTGCTATAAATTGCTATAAATGAGATGGGGCAGTAACTTAAGAAAGATTGTTCTACCATAAGAAGTCCTCTTGTTTTGAAAAACAAAAGGATCAGAAATGGAGATGCAGAACATAGTGAGGGGACCCTGTTGCATAAGAAAGAAGAGTGCTAGTTGTTGGAAGATGCTGAAAGCTTTTGTGGAGCTCTAAGAAAAATACCCCATTCTTTGCAAGACCCACACAATTTTTTTTTACTGTGCTGAAAAGAGAATGCAGGGAAAAGGACTGAGCCAAGGCAACCAGAAGGTTGAAGCTTGTTGAGAAGGCCTTGGCAGCCTTTTGGGCCACTTGGCAACTCCAAGCCTCACTCTGAATCTTAAATAGGAACCTTTGAGGGATGACAGCTTGTCTGGGTATATTGGGGATCCATATGTGAAAACAAATTTCAAAGATGTGAGTCAGAAATAGCACAGCAATTCCTTCATCAAGGGGGATAAAGTGAACTGAAGAAAAGAAACCAATTGTAAGGGGAAAAGTTCATATTTAGTAAATATGAAGATGAGTATAGAAAGTCTATGATCTGAGAGACTTTCCAAGATGGTCCTTATCTGTATCATCTTAAATGTTATGGAAACAAGTACAAAAGGTGGGGAATCTCAGAGGGTAATCTGGTAATCTCTTCATTCCATTCATTTATTAATTCAGCAAAAGATGATCATACCCCAAAATTAGCTTTTCTACATGTTACTTTCAAATCTTTGCATACTGCAACTTTTCTCAGGCTGAGGAAATATAGCCCTAAATGAAGAACTACAATTCCCAGCATTCCCCAGCATTATTCATCCCGATTAAGGCTATTAGCAATTGTAGTTCAGAATATCTGGAGGCTTCTTCTGGTCTGTACCGACATTTAAAATTTGACTCTGACTCTGCAAGTTGCCTTAAAAACATCTGATAAATCTTTAAAACAGATAAATGAGTAAATGCCAGTGAAACATTATCTCTGCCATGATAACAGAATGTAACTTGCTAAGAAGATTTAGTTGAATCCAATCCCCCTTATCAATAAATGCTACATCAGTTTGAAACCAGCATCAACCAAGTGTGTCCTAACAATACAGTGGACCTGGGAAGCTGAGCTGGTTAGCTCCTGCTCTGAAGGAAGTTCTGTGAAGATTGTTCTCTCTTGCAGCTGAAGGCACCTATGAAACTTTCTTTTTAAAAAAAACTATGGCTGTGGATTGTGCCTTGCTCCACAATCATTGTGAGGAACAGCTTTGCTGGTTACATTTCTTCTCCACAGAGAATAACAATCTAGGATGGAGGGCTGGCTGACCGGCTATTGTGTCTTGCCCTCTCCCCGGGCCAGTTGGCAAGAATGCAGGGTGGCTCAATTGGGAGAACAAAGCATAATAGAAAGGACTCATTTGTGGTTGTGCTAAATTGCTGTAAAAGGATTCAGAGGTGAGGTCCGTGGCCCTTGTTTTCCACCTCACATAGCTGTAGATTCCCTTCTGATTTCACCACATGTTTCATATTCTCCCCCAAGCTGTGTGTGCACTTAGATCTTTGGTAGACTTTGGATCTAAGATAAAAATTGGCCCAAAAATTAATGATTGTAGAAGTCAGATCAAAATAAGAGGGTTTGCTTTAAAAAAACCCAAAAGACAAAATTTGAAAAAAATGTGAGAAAAGTAAGCATTGTCAGTTATGTAAAATTTTATTATATGAGCTGGAAAGAGATAAAACATCAAACAAGATAAAATTGAAAAGGGACAGAAAAGATGAGGAAAGTTTAGGGCTTAGAAAAACAACAGGGGGATTGAGTTTTGAGCTAATGAGGATCTTATGAAAGAATATTAAACAACCATACTGAACTAAAGTAAACCCAAAGTTCACAAACAGTTCTTTGAAATCAAAGAGGATAGGACCAGGAAAAAAAAAGAAAACAATATGAAACAATTTAATTAACAAAATTAACTAAAGAAGAAAACTGGCAGAAAGCAAGAATGGTGTGGTTTGACACTGGTTGGGAATAAAAAGCCATGCATGTGAATTCTCCCAACTTTATTTTTTTATACCTTCAAAAATAATTTGTCTCTCAAAATCAATTGCAATTTGGAGTTAACACTGATTTCTTGCCAACGGTATCTATATGAAATCCATTGGAAGGTGCCTATATTCCATAATGCACTAGTAATTTCTGAAGGAAAGCATTTGGCTCTGCAAAATAGCATGAGAATTATAATAATTTTTAAACAATGAAGCTTTTATGAACCAGTAAGATGCTCAATAAAGGAGTTCTAATGATAAACGGATGCATGGGGAAAATCCAATTTTATGCCATCCAAGGACAAACAACTGATAGATTGCTACCGTTTATTATCTGAAACAATCATTCTACCATGAAATCTGAATAGTTGACCATTAAATGCTCCAACATCACCCAGAAAATTACATTAGGACTTTGTCCAAGGTGGGTGAAATAAACAACCCACAAACTCACTGACCTTAGTCACATATAGCTGTGAAGCTTATGAACTAATATTTTATACTTATAAACTTGTTTTTTATTACTAATTTCTGAAATGCTTGTTTTGATAGATTCATTGCAGAATGAAAGCCTTATAAGATATTGGTGAATGCTTCCAAGATAGATATTTGAGGATTACTCTTACTTGTTCTATTGAAAGGGTTGCCTATTTATTTGCATTTTTTATATTTCTGTTTTTAAGGACAAGATATAGATAAGGATAAATTCTCTTATCCATGAGTGTATTCAAAAATCTTTAGCAAGAAACCTTGTCAAATGACATTCAATATCATTTGAATGCAATATCAACAGAGTAATTCCATCCATAACCCTTATTAATAGGGGCTAAAGCAGAATCTGCTTTGTAGACTCTGGTTATGAAATCCCTGTCCCTCTATGTTAAAGGTCTCAAAACCTGGCAACTTTAAGACTTTTGGACTCCAATTCCTAGAATCCCTCACCCAGCATAAGAAATCTGGGAGTTAAAGTCCACAAGTTGCCAAGTTTAGAGACCCCTGCTCTGTGTGCTATTATTGTTTAATTACCATTGTTTACCAAATTTTCTGGAATAAACATTAAGATGACCAGTTTATGTTTGCACTCCTTGTTAAAACAGTGGTAAAATTGGCTACCTTCCAATGTTCTGGCACTGAGTGTGATTTGAGAAACAAGTTATATTATATTGACATATATTATATTGATTTATATTGACTGTTTCCCTATGACTGTCATTAAGTGTTGTACCTTATGATTCATGACAAATGTATCTTTTCTTTTATGTACACCGAGAGCGTATGCATCAAGACAAATTCCTTGTGTGTCCAATCACACTTGGCCAATAAAGAATTCTATTCTATTCCATTCTATTAAATGCTTCCTTCTATAGCAAGTATGATTGTGCTGGACCCTACAGGAGGTTCTGCTAACATGTACCCTAAATATCATACTACATTTATTGTTTTGTATTAATTTTACCACCTTTGCTTCCAACATTGTCAACTCTGTTTGATTTCAAAGTAAACAAGACATCTAAAATCCTGATCTGAGGTGACTATACAAAGTCTCTCTGAACATAATTGAAATTCTCCATTATTACAATGATTCATTTGCATCCCTGCCTAATTTATTTCATTTTCTCAATGTTTTCCTCAGAATTTTGCACAGGTGAGCCAAAGCATATGCCAAAATCTAATTAGCATTTAACGCCAGATTTCACCGCCAAAGAAGGTATGGAATCTAATGCACATTGGAAGAGTGGATTTCTCCACTCTTCCAATGGAAAAGTCCACTCTTTCAATGTGCATTAGATTTTATACCTTCTTTTTGAAAACTGTTCACTTTTCAGAGCACATATGCAAAAAATACTGCCAATCTCACAGAGCATTTTACAAAGTAAATCATTTCTATTTCAATAATAGAAAGAAGGAAAATTATCAGCTCTATAAAGTAAGCCAGTCTAAAAAACCAGACACCATATAGACCAGTAAGTTATAGTAACAGAATCTTGCGAGTCTGAATATGCTGCTTTTCTTCTCTCATTTATCTTCATGAGAATTAAAGGGAAGGGGTCTGTCTGACATATATTCACAAAACACTTTCTTGGCCTGGACTCAAGTCACATTTATCTGAACATTGCCTTGGTAGCAGTGTCTGTCCTCAAGGCCACTGTCTTTATTCTCTACATAAAGCTATCTCCTAATAGCCAAATCTGGGCACTATAGAATAATTGCTTGATGTGAACATCCATTAAGCATGCGCAGGTTATATAATGCTTAATCAGAAAAATATATTTGGAGCCTTTAATGACTTTAAGATTAGTGGAGAATCAAGGTACTATATGATTGTTTTTACTGTATACTGCTTGGAGTCATTATAAATTGAGTAACCCTATACACTTCTAAAATAAAAATAAATAAAAATAAGTTAATCTAAATTCACTTTGACTTGAAAAAAATATAACGTGGAGGTTTTCAGGGAGGTTTTTTTGTTATAAAATTGCTCTGCCCCATTCATTAAATGTTATAGGTAACAGGACCATATTACATTGCATTTGTAACCCCTTTTTGTTTGCAATTATTCTTCTTGCTCTTTTTCTTAATCAAGGATGGAAAGGCACACATTTTGATAGATATCTGCCATCAGGAAGCATTCTTAAAACTGTTGAATTGAGAAACAAACTTTACAGACTTAGTTATTTCATGAGAAACACAGAAAACACAATTCAACCATTAGTTAACACTATGTAGAAAAAGATTTGGATGCTGATGTTACACATCCAGTATCCACAAAACTAGAGTGGGGGAAAGTCAAAAGGTAAAAGAATGGTGATGGGCAGCCTTGATCTACCATACTAAGGGAAAACACACAAGTGTATAATTTGTTGTTTTAAAAAAACCCTTTCCCTTTAGCTGAACCCTGGAAAATATCTTCTGCTGACGTTGATAGATTTGTTAATCAAGGAAAGAGACGCTCCAAAGGGCAACTACATGAAGTAGAATATTATGTACATGTTAACTTATCTGGTCTTTTTCTGCTGACAAATATTGCCTGTTTATTTATCTTCAAAATAAGATTTGTAAGGAAGGTTCATAACTATGCAATTTTTGGATGCAACTCTAGTGAAATTAAAAACAATACTGGAGGAATGATGGTAAAGGACTACATTGAATCTGCTTTTTAGAAGCTATCTGTGAAGATCGCAAATGGTAATAATCTGAGTATGGGATGCTCTGAGAGTTAGAACTGTGGCCAGTCACCCACCACTTAGATTACAATCACATTACTGTGGGGACACTGCAACCATTATAAGTGTGTAGACCAGTGGTAAGTTCCACTAATTCAGTGTTCAAGCAGTGGCTGAATGAGTGGCTATTAATTAAGTACCCCCTGTATTCTATCATCACCATCACTACTACCTGTATCTTAACTTTCTTCCCAGTGGGGACAAATAGAAGGCTAGTGCTTATGAAGAGAGGGAAAGACTTGGTGCATGTCAAGAATGGATTGGGGATAAGAATCGTTAGGATAACTATGTAAAGCAGTGGTGGGTTGCCCCTGGTTCGGACTGGTTCTCAAGAACCGGTAGTAAAACTGGTGGGAGGTCCCGCCCTTCGGATGTCATTGTCAGCGATCTGCGCATGTGCAGAAGCAAGATGTGCAAGCAAAGCGAGCGCACACGATCCTGTTGCGAACTGGTGGTAAGGTAAGTAGAACCCACCCCTAATGTAAAGGCACTACTTCAGGAATGCTTCAGAGTGCAGATGGGAAGGGGAATTCCCCCCAAGGAATCCATGCTAGATGAACACTTGCCCTGCATGCTGTGTGGTTAGTATTTATCTTTCTCTCTTTCACCAACACAAAAAACCCACTAAAGATTTGGAGGTTTGGCATTCTTTTTCAGCATATTAAGGAGCTAGTTTTGTTTATCTTTGAGAAGCTGAAATCCTTAAACTGTCATACAATCAGTCCTGAAGGAGCTGAAGAGGGCAAAATATCCTCTGTAAAGTATATAAATACAGTACATAAAACTTCATAAAAATAAAAGAAAACTTGACCACTTACAGGTAGTCCTCAAGTTACAACCATAATTAAGCCCACAATTTATGTTGCTAAGTGAAACATTTGTTAAGTGAGTTTTGCCCCATTTTACAACTTTTCTTGCCACAGTTGCTAAGTGAATCATTGCATTTTTTAAAGTTAGTCACATGGTTGTTAAGTGAATCTGGATTTCTCATTGACCTTGCTTGTCAGAAGGTAGCAGAAGCTGATCACATGACCCCGGGACACTGCAACCATCTATCAACCCTGAAGCTGACCTGACCGGAGCCATATTGGAGCTTCAGTGTTGCCACACTGGAGCTGAGGGAAAGGGAGGGGGAATTAGAGATAGAGGGTTTTGTGTAGCCAAAACAAAATTCTTTCTCTTGAGAACCAAGGACATTCTTACACCTGGGCCGTGGAAGGAGGAGTGAGGTCGCCAGATGACCAGACAGCACCTTGATTGGACCATGTGACTGATTGTTTGGGATTGTGGGAAAACTTTCTCTTTTAACTAATTGAAAACCATGGCAACCTTTAGAGTTGGTTTTCACCAGATCTGTGCCAATATGATATTTCCAATAAAGCTATTCTTTGAGGAACTGCCTTGGAGTTTTGCTTGATGTGGAACTATTACTTGGAACCCGGATACCATCATAAATATGAACCAGTTGCCAAGCATCTGAATTTTGATCATATGACCATGGGGATGCTGCAACAGTTGTAAGTGTGAAAAATGGTAATAAGACACTTTTTTCAGTGCCAACTTTGAACGGTCACTAAATGAATTGTTTTAAATCAAGAACTACCTGTATATGCAGAAGAGTTGGCATTTTTTTTTCCTGCAGTTAAAAATGCAGAAAAATGTGCTGAACTACAAAGCTGCCCTAGTAAAATATCATGTCAGTTTTTTAAATTCAGCACATCTGTGGTCTGGGAACATTGGAGACACTGAACATTTGTCAATCATGCAGTGATCTGGATTGAAAACTATTGGAAGTTTCATCCAAGTCAGACCAACATATTTTTTTTTTAATTAACACAGAAATGTGCCCTGAAGACACATCTGTTTCCGGGCCCTGAAGACACAACTGTTTCATGCAGCCGGCCTATCATAGCCATTAATTTTAACTGAGGTTTTATTTGTATATGGGTTAGTTTTTTAAACTGTGGGCCAAACATGTAATTGTGTTTTAAATTGTTTTTAACTTTTGTATTCTGATGTTTTAATTGGGCTGTGCACCGCCCTGAGTCCTTTGGGAGAAGGGCGGTATATAAATAAAATTATTATTATTATTATTATTATTATTATTATTATTATTATTATTATTATTATAAATAAAAGATAGAAGTACAGGATGTGGCAAGAATTGCTGTTTCATCCCATATATTGATATATTAAGATGAGAAAGTGACAAAACAGAAGGCCCATTAAACAACACAACCGCGACCATTACAGCATGAGGCCTTGGTACTGAATATTTGTAGAGTCTTTTTATTAACTTCAGAAAGCTTTAGAAGAGACCTTTGTAAAACCAGCAAAGCCTGCTTCTGGGCTTTCATTCCTGGCTACCTTTCTGAACAGAGTTTTAAAGTCCATCTGTCAGAGACTAAGTTTAGGATTGTGTGCTTTTGGAATGGCACCCAGGACACAATGATTGTCACATACCAGCCTCCTTTGATGCTTGTGGTATATCAGGTTCTCCATGGGTCATGTGGAATATCTTGCAGTCCATAGGAAATATATGTGATCTATCATGTGGTCCCAATGAATGGAAAATATGTCCAGGCTTTGGTCTTATATCTAGACTGAACAGTTCTCAGTCATTTTAAGTCTTTTTTTCCTAGTCCTAATCTCTAAGGAGAAGAATTTTAAATCTCAATAAACCCTGAAAGCAGCAGAGTAGCAAGGGTAGCTGGTTCCCACTGGATAGTAGCCATTTTTACCTATTCATCATTTTGTAATCCCTGTTCCTTCACCATACAGAATGATTTGTTGTTGTTGTTTTTGCAGTCTCAATATCATTGTGTCAGTGAGAGAAAATGAACAGAAAACTCCAATAAAGACACAACACAGCAGAAATTATCCAATAGTAAAAAATAATTTAAAAAATGAACCACAGCCGTAAGACACTATGCAATAAGACTGGAAAGAGTTATTCTTAAACAAAGGAACTTCAAAAGGAAATAGCAGCGTGGAACTGCAAAATGAGAGGCTGCACAGCTGTGCGTAATAGGGCACATGTGGACCCCAAAATTAAATTATGCCTCCTTAAACTTCTTAATTTGCCCCTTGGTCCCTGTTCATTTCCCTTGCTGCTGCTAATTTCTACTGCAGTGATTGTGATCTGCAACTTCCTTCTTTCTCATCTCTGAGTCTGAACAAAGGTTCTACTAGGACAGGGATCTGCAACCTTAAATATTCAAAAGAGCCATTTGGACCAGTTTCCCACAGAAAAGAAAACACCAGGTGCCACAAAACCTGGGTGGGCGTGGCCAATTCGATGTCACTAACTTCCACCAGTCACATGACCCCTAGCCATGCCTACCCAGCCGATCATTAGGGCAGAGAACCAGTTGTTAAAAAACACCGGGAACCACAAAATCTTTTTGACGTATCTCTCTCTCTCCTCCCTCTCTCCCTCTCTCTCTCCCCCACCCCCTGTATCTCTCCATTTGTCTCTCTCTCCCGCTCTCTCTGTATCTCACTGTCTCTGCCCTGGTCGCTTCTTCATCCCCCGCCGCCATCCTTACCTTCTCAGGCCAGGCAAGGAGTGACTGGGAGGGGAGGGCGAGGGGTGGGGTCAGCTAGTGGTGGGATCACCTGACAGGGAGCCACAGCAGAGGGCATGCAGCTCCAGAGCCACAGGTTGCTGACCCCTGTGCTAGGAGATGTTTGGCATTTGCAAACCTCAACAAAGAGTTCTCACTTGAGGCACAAATGACCAGGTTCAAAATATCCAACTTCAGACACTTTTTGAGGAGATCTGCTCTCTGGAAAAGACTCTAATCTTGCAAAAGGAGGAAGGAAGGAAGGAAGGAAGGAAGGAAGGAAGGAAGGAAGGAAGGAAGGAAGGAAGGAAGGAAGGAAGGA
>JANHZT010001488.1:51560-62008 GCA_032468215.1 Stegonotus admiraltiensis | reverse complement strand
AAGGAAGGAAGGAAGGAAGGAAGGAAGGAAGGAAGGAAGGAAGGAAGGAAGGAAACCAGCAGCAAGATGGATGGACTCGGTTACAGTGACAATGAGTGCACTATTGGGAGTGTTGAAAGAAGAGGGTGGGTACAGATTGCCGTGGAGAAGCTCCATCTATGTGGTCACTAAGAGTTTACACTGAGTTGAGGGGACATAATCAAAGCTCAATGATCACCCAGCTAGGATCATTCAGCCAGCCAGCCAGCCAGTAAAAATAAAATTAATAAAAATGTCACAATTTATTTTAAAGGTTGATTAGGAAGAAAGAGGAAATAAATTGGGGAAGAGAGGTTCCATCTTTAGTTCCTACTATGTCGGGTGCCACAGAGTATGGTGCCTTCTCCTCTCCTCTCTAACATCTACATGAGACCACTGGGTCAGCTTATCCATGACCATGGGGTAGGGTATCATAAATTTGCTGATGATACCCAATTATATATCTCAACCCCTGGAGAATTAAGCAATGCCACGAACATCTTATTACTTTCAGTCTTGCAAGATTCTGTTAGTGTAAACTTGTAATAAAGATACAGCTAGTACTCCTGGTTGTGCTTGTCTGAATTACTTTGCTTACTAACATCAGTTCTAAATATTTCTCCCTTCCTTTTACTCTCCAGAAAAACTAGGAAGGGTCCTTTCTGAAATGTTTCCCACACCATCTCGCCTTCTGTGGGCATGCTGACTGTCGTTCTCCCTCCTGCCTCCCAAACACATTCCCACCTACCATTACAGATACTGATTCTCATAGCTAACTCTCTATTCTTATATTCCAGCTCTTTGTTAGTTAAGTATTATTTATTTATATGCCACTTTAATTTTTTTTACAAATAACTCAAGGTGGCAAACACACACAATACACGTTCCTCCTCTATTTTCCCCACAACAACAACCCTGTGAGGGGAATTGGGCTGGGAGAGAGACAGAGACTGGCCCAAAGTCACTTAGCAATTTAACAGTAACCCAGTGGCTGCAGAAGTCTGGATGGCCAAGAGATGGCAAATCTCTAAAACAAATCTCTAACCTTTTGCTGTCACCTAGCGGTCAATAGTTCAACCTAGTCAACCTATCACTTCGAGATGTTTTTGTTGCTGTTATGAAAAGTTCAATCTACAGTATGATGGGAAGAGAAAAAAGGGGGAAATGGCAATGCAGCATAATGTGTAGCATTGTGTGCATGCCAGTGATGGGTTTCAAAATATTTTACTACTGGTTCTGTGGGCGTGACTTGGTGGGCATGGCAGTGTTGCGGCCTGCCAGCGGCCTGTGCGGATTGTGGCTGATTCTGACGATGAGGATGCTGGTGTGGTGTCGCACCAGCAGCCTGTGCAGCCGGCGCTCGAGTCAGACAGCGAAGAGGCTGAAGAGGATGTGGTGCCAGAGTCAGAGACTCAGCCAGGGCCTTCAGAACCTCCAGAGGCAAGTGAAGAGAGTGAAGTGGAGGAGCTTCTTCTCAATGCTCGAGCACGCAGGGCTGCCAAAAGGCAGGAGTGGCTACTCAGGAGGCGGTCTCCTCAAGAGTAAGGCTTGGGGCTAATTCGCCGCTCCCTTAGCCTATTTAAGTTCGCACACAGATAGCAAACGTTGCTGGAAACAACGTTTGGTCCTACGCAGAGCATTTTGAGAGTGAGTTTTTTGTTACAACTTGGTTTCTACTCTTATCAGACTTTGTTTATTTTCTGAAATCCCGGGCAGGCTGATAAGGACATTTGTGGTTAAAGCCTGCATTTTGAAAGGGATCTATTTGTATTAAACAGAGTTTTTGGAGCTTTGTGTGTGCTACATTCCTTGGGGTCCGTAGCTGGGGCAGAACAGGCAGGGGAAGGATACTGTAAAATCTCCATTCCCACCCCACTCCAGGGGAAGGTTACTGCAAAATCCTCATTCCCTCCCGATCAGCTGGGACTTAGGAGGCAGAGAATAAATGGGGGCGGGGCCAGTCAGAATTTTTACTACCGGTTCTCCAAACTACTCAAAATTTCCACTACTGGTTCTCCAGGAGTGGTCAGAACCTGCTGAAACCCACCTCTGGTGCATGCCAGTAGAAGGCGACTCTTCATGTTCGGGATGTTGGTCAGGGCTGGAATATCAACCAATGAGCCACGGATCTTGGTCCTTAGAATGTGGTATATTAAAATTATATCCAGATGTATTCTGGATGCTTAGTAAGATTGCATTGTAGGGGTAGCATGAATTTCTGTTGCCTCTGAAATGGTAGGAGAGCATAGCAAAACAACTCTGTAAACAATAGATTTATGAATTTCCATAGGTGACTCTCTCTCTGCTACACCAATGAATACCGTTATTATCCTTCTGGACATTGCATTCTCTTAATGACTTTCCCGAGAGCACCCCCACTCTCTCCCCCCCCCACCCCCAGGTTGTTCTCCAGCTGATCATTGGGAAGAAGAAGTCTCTTGCTGCTTGGTTGGTTTCTTTATTCTTGTCACGTTAGGGTGAACTTTCTAAGAGCTACAGCTGCAGCAACTGCAGGAGGCAAGCAAGCAGTGTTCATTGTCTTGGTGGCTTTGGAGAATAGGGAGAAAGTTCTACAGGGGAGGGGGGGAGAGGGAGAGAGAGAGAGGAGGCTTCTCCTGTCACCCGTGGCCTGGTTCTTTTTCAGGCCACTTGGCAGTTTCAGACGGTATTAACAATCAGATTGGATTTTAAGATGCAGCAGAAGCAAAATATTTCCTCAAGTTTTATTGTGTACTTTATTCCATGTAGGCATGCTTTCCTTCTTTTTCTCACCTTTAGGGTTTAATGAAATAACTACAGCCTCTACTGGTATCTCATTTTGCTTGCATCTTAAGCAATTTTTTTTTCTCTTCTATATTCACAGCTAATAGGGAAGAACTCTTCAGCTGTGTGAAAAGGTTTGCTCTGCTTCAGGAAAGATTATGCCACAGTAAATGCATTTTCCTTTAGGATTTCAGAAGGCTCTTTAATTTCCTCAGGGGAGGACTAAACCAATTGACAGAAAAGAGGCCTCAGGATACATTGGTTCCTTCTAAGTGGCTATAGGAAACCAGGCTGAATTTCAGAAAGACCCTAGGAGGGCATTAAATTCAAGGGCATGGCTCTTTAGGGAGCCCCTCCCCCTGTATTTAAAACAGACTGCAGAAGACTAATTTGGTTACTCCTCTGAAATCTGTTTGGCTTAATCTTCACATATCCGTTTCGTTCCTTTGTCCAATCTTCTATTCATCTCCAAATTTCTTTCCCGCCACAAATTGGAGGGGGATGAAATCATTTTCTAGTTTCCACTATTTTAGCAGTTTAATTACTGGAAGAGACTGGAAATTAGGATCGTGTTTCACAAAGTTAGAAGAACTGCTGGGGGAAATCTGTGCCATTATGGAGGGCTATCATTAGAAATGCCGCAAGTTATATCTTTTACCTTTCTTTGGGGACCACTTCTATAATTGGTTTGGTCAATTAAATTTAAACTCAAAAAACATCTTATTTATCCAACAATTTTATACAGCTTGCTATGTACTCCAGTGTGTGAATTGCTCCCACAGAAATGTTAAAAACATCCTTCTCCCCAAAAAATGTATGGTTAACGTTTTTATAATTATTTATTTGTTTAGGTTTATATTATTTTATATATTTTTGCCATACTGAGGATTGGTAAATCAGTCAGGCTCAACCACCATAGGAGTTGTTGCTCTTGTTGTTGTTGAAATAAAGACAGCTTGTGTGTGTGTGTGTGTGTGTGTGTTTATTGTATTTATTCATTCAATTTCTATAGCTCCCCAGCTCAACCAAGTAAATGTGGACAGCTTATAATTCTAAGAACGTAAGTACAAAACTCCATGAGATTTGTTGCCCATTAGAAAAGTTATCTGCTTCAGCTTCCTTTTCCTTACCCGTCATCCTTGTCTCAGAAGCTACCAATTTGGGGTCCAAGAAAGGAGGAAGGAGAATGGGGCTGGTGGTTACCATACTTTCAGTTACCTTTAGTATAACAGAGTTCTTACTTTGTTTTGTTAGCGTGGCTGTGGCTCCATATTGCAGTTTAGCCAGCTCCCCTCCATGCTCGGAACACAATTGTTTCTGTGTTTTCCACATACTGTGTTTACAGTAGGAAAAGAACAGGCGATTTAGCTTGTGCAATCATGGTGAGAATGTTGTATTATACAGTAAAACGTGCAGATATTCATGTTTGGGGTGGGGGGAGAAATCAAATGTTAGATTTATCAATTACTTGTTAAAGCATACAGTACCACCTAGTGGCAAAATCAGGTATACAAATTCTTTAAAATTAAAACCTGTGGCTTTGTTACAGGAGACAATCAAAGCATCATAGAACTACAAAACTGGAAAACTTGTAGGAGGACAGTTCTGTTAGTCTATGGTGGCATAAAATTAGGAGGAATCTGTTGAAACCTTTTCTCACTGACACATCTTATTAAAAGGTATAAACTTCCATGAACATCTCATGTCATCAGATGAGGAGCCAAGTGTGTGGGTAAAAGTGAGCAATAGCTCACAAAAACTTATGTTCTTAATATCCCATCTGCAAAGAGATGGTGGTATTTATGAGGAAGTGTGCATAAGGGTGAATACAACATGGGTACAGTGGAAGGCGGTCACTGGAGTACATGCCAATTCATCTAAAATCAAAGGTGTACCGAATGATGGTCCACCCAATAGCACTGTATAGTCCTGAGTCCTGGCCAACCCTCAAAATTGTTGAGCCTTCTTTACATGCCATGGAGATACACTTGCTCCATTGTTCATTAGCCAGTTCCCTTCTTGACTCTCTCATCAATGATATAGTCCAGCTGCAGAGGGATGTTGCATCAGTGACTGAAAATATGGGGGAAAGTCCATGGTGCCTGGCCACGTACTGTGAGCAGAACTCCAAGGTGTTGCCTGCACCACCTACTATTTTAACACAGATGGCAAATGCCCACATGGAAAACCAAAGCAGAAAATGGCAGGACACAATGAATGTGGACATGAAAATAATCCAGTTGGTTTTGGTTGCTGTGTTTGATTGTGTGAATTGGTATTCACTGATCGGAAAAATAGACGCTGCAAGTGTGTGTGTAAGTGTGAGGAGGAGGAGGAGGACTCACATGGACAACTTTTGTTCTAATTTGTTGGAATGAGATTTTGAGTTCTATCAGATTGAATTACACTTAAATTGCTTAAGTTTTTTATTCCATCAGAGAAACAAACTGGCCCAAGAGCTATTTCATTCTATTAACTGATAGTCCTCAACTTACAGCCAGTTGTTTAGTGACTGAAGTAACAACAGTGCTGAAAAAATGATTTATGGCCGTTTATCACACTTAGAACTGTTGCAGCTTCCCCACAGTCACATGATAAAAAAATTGGACACCTGACATGAATTTTTGATGGTTGCAGTGTCCCTGGGTCATGTGATCACCTTTTGCAACCTTCTGGCCAAAGTCAATGGGGAAGCCACTTAGTAACATGTTACTGACTTAACAACTGCTGTGATTCACTTAACAACTGCCGCAAGAAAGGTTGTGAAATGGAGCAAAACTCCCTTAACAAATATCTTGCTTATCAACATAAATTTTGGGCTCTATTGTATGTCAAGGACTACCTATATTTTGCCAAAGTTAGGATTGTTCTACTGAGCTACAAATACTGTTCTCTTTTAAACAGAATTGGTGTTCCTTATGAAAGTCAAGTTTAAATAAATAGATCAACATAAATATTATTGCTACCACACTTTGGCCCGATTTCTTTTCCATAGCTTCAGTAATCCCTGCTTAACCTCATTAATTTTCTTTCTAAGAACATAAGAACAAAACTCCATGAGATTTGTTCAAGGACCCTGGATTATGTCTCTTCTGTCATACTATACCACTCATGAAGGATTAGTGATTAAAACCTCTCCAGTCATCTCCAACTCACAGCTGCAAAACACCTTTAAAAATCTCCCTTAATTTCTCCCTGTAGAAATGATGATCCCTGGTTCATCTTACAAAGCAAGATCAGTACACACCATGGTGGAATGATTCTAGAAACTAAAAATTAGGGCTGTGCCAAGATCCAGGGGGGAAATGGTTTGAAGTGTACATGGGCACACATTCCTCACCTGTCTGCACTTCCTTAAATTAAATTCTGCCCTACCATGTAAAACACAAGATAAGATATAACCTTTCAATGAGTTGTTGATAGGTGTTAACATACACACTTGTGCATGCTTCAAATCACCTTTTTCCCTTTGAATCTGGATTGTTGAATAGTCATGCAATAAAGATACCCAGAACCATTTCTACTACTCCCCAAATTTCTGATGCTACCTCAATTCACTCCTTCATCTTACTGATTTTTGTTCCCGTGAGATCCAAAAATTTACATCAGTGGCCTCCAACCTTTTATGCACCAGGAACCGGTTCTGTGGAAAAAGGTTTTTCCACAGACTGGAGGGGGCATGGCTTTGCATACTGCCTGCATCCCACAAATGGGGCTTCATTTGTTTGTGGGGCCCAGTTGCTAGTATGCCATGGACCAGGCCGGTCCACAGGGCCGGGGATTGGAGACCCCGGGTTACATTACTTGCTGCCCTCTCTCTCCCTCCCTCCCTTCCTCCCTCATACAAATGGTGTTTGTGTGCATATAAATTAACAGGAAGATTTCAGTGGAGCACTTTTAAGGACTGTGTGATGTAATAACAGGCATAGAATCATGAACTTAACATTTGTTTCCATAGTTGTACCTTGTATGCAAGTACCCTCACCATGATGCATGCTCATGAGGAAGGACTTGTTTTATTGAAACAAATCTTGGTAAAATTTGGGTTCCCTTCTCCTCCTCTAGTATAGGTACAGAAACAGAAAGCCTTTGCTTTGTTCTAGTTTTCAATTACCGGTATCCTGCGTTCCATGTGAACAAACGCACTGCTTAATGTGGCTTGTTGGTGACAACTGGCAGTTTAAACCAGATGGAATATAATTCTGAAGGCTTTATGTGAATTCAAGGGGAGTAAAACAAGCCAGAGGCTTGACAAATGACTTCAAGGCCACAGATACAACATTGCCTGTGCATCTGCTGATTATTCATAAACTACTTATCTGAAAGTCCTTGGCTGATGCTGAGGCCTCCCTACACCTGTTTGAAGAAATCAGCATCCTGTACAGCTCTTAATAATTTACAGCTTTCTTGATGTTGCGTTTATCAATAATTGCTGCAGGGAGACATTGTAAAACATAAATGCATAGAAGAAGGGGTCAGCAATTAAAGAAGTAATAGTTAAAATAATTATGTGGGTGTTCTTGTGTGAATACTTCAAGTTACTTAATATTCCTTTGTTTCCTCATGGATAATTTGACAAATAGAAATCTTTTTTGTTGCAAATGATCAAGCATACAGTCCAGGTAATTCTCAAGAAACAGATGTTCTGCAGGTGTTGAAAGCAGTTTACCCAGTTCTTCAAAATAATATAAATTACTTCCATGTAGGATAAGTGTAATTTGGTAAAAATATGTTACTGCTAAGGTTTTTATGTGACATAGATGCCAGACTTTCATGTGGTTTGGATTTTTTATTTGTATATTTTCCAAAATCGGGGGGGAAAAACCCTCAAAGCAACAACCATCACTAAATAAAAATAACAGGGACCAAACAAAATAAATAGGATTTAAATCCCATGCTTTCTTACATGGGAGCAACATGTATGGAATTTATGCTTGTATATGTATAGGACTACATGTATAGGACTACACTCAGTGGTGGGATTCAAATAATTTAACAACCGGTTCTCTGCCCTAATGATTTCTTCCAACAACCAGTTCACCAAACTGCTCAGAAAGTTAACAACTGGTTCTCCCGAAGTGGTTCGAACTGGTTGAATCCCACCACTGACTACGCTGCAAATTACTAAGTGCAGGACAAAAGCCAGTAAGGCAACTGTTAAAAGAGTTAAATTGCTTCCAGTGAAAATCGAACCAATGCAGCACATCAATACAGGAACCTAAACATTATTTCATGTTTCCTCTTCCAATTGCTCAGACACAATACAGAAATAGTCCTTTCTAAAACATTACTGTACTCTGTTATAGTGAACTGTGTTAAGGCCATGGCACTGGAAGGACAGGGTTGTGGAGAAGCATTTTTTCCATATTTATTTCTTAACTATGTGGGAATAAAGTACTTTTTTTAAAAAAAAATTTATATGCCGCCCTTCTCCGGAGACTCAGGGCGGCTTACAATGCGTTAAGTAATAGCCTTCATAATTTTGTATATTTTATACAAAGTCAGCTTATTGCCCCCACAAACCAGATCCTCATTTTACCTACTTTTGAAAAGATGGAAGGCTGAGTCAACCTTGAGCCTGGTGACAATTGAACTCGCTGTAATTGCAGGCAGCTGAAAGTTAAATACTGCCCTTAGTAGGAGCATTAGTCTCCTACACTACTCAGGCTCTTATATATTTCAGGGCAGAACACAGATCATCAGATTAGTTGTTAGATGATGCAAGAAGACGCTACAAATCACCAGTGAATAAATGGCCCTAATATTTTCTAGAGGAGTACAACATGATTACCTGGGGAATTCTGGGAGTTGAAGCCCACCAATCTTAAAGTTACCAAGATTGAGAAATGCTATTCTAGAGTTATCCAAGCATTATTTTTGCCAATCTAACAGTCATGCTAGCTCTCCATGGTTTCAAGATGATGCTAGAGTGGGGAAAGGCTACATACAATTCTTTACTAACTGACCATGAAAGTCTGGCAAAGATCCACTAGAACTTAAACAACACACTACCATTGATCAGAGCTGAGACCACTGTCAATATAATATACTTGGCAGTTGACAAAGTAGACCACAGCCTACTTCTTAGTAAGGCAGAACAATATGGGATAAACCCATGATGGCGAACCAATGGCACGCGTACCAGAGGTGGCACGCAGCGTCCTCTCTGTGGGCACGTGAGCTGTCACTGCAGTTCAGCTTTGCTGCACATGCGCACGCGCCTTGCCCACCGGCCAGCTGGTCTTTGGGTCTCTGCCACACATGCGTGGGGGCAGGACACATGAAGGGCGCTGTGCATGCATGTGTGGGTATGCAGGGGTGCCCGCATGCTCAGAGGGCAGAGCCCTGGGGTGGGGCGGGGTGCATGCACTGGGGCACATGCCCATTGAATTTGGGGGGTTTGCACGTGCACGCATTCACGCAGCAAAAAAAGCATGCTATAATCCCATAAATTTGGGGGGGGGGAATCCTTTATGTCTTAATTGCTTAATATTGTGCTTTTATTTTAAGAATAACTTTTATCCAAGCTGCGCGCCTTGCTCCCAGGCTTCGTGCTTTTTCAAAAGGCTTGGAAGAATTGGCTGCAGTCTCACCCAAGGGGCAGAGTTGAGACCCTTGGCGTGTAGTATAAACGCCCCAGCCGGGGACCCAGGCAAGATTGTTCCTGGACATGCGGCCACTGCCTCTCCCTGCCAGGCGTTATGAGGTGTTCCTGAACATCAGGCTCCAGTTGCAAAAGAGCCCCAGTGGCCCGTCCTCCCTGCCAGGGTCGAGTTGAAGGCTCTCAGTGCCAGAGGTCTCCCCCACAACCCCCTCACTGCTGTCCTGCATCCAGGTGATCCCAGAAGCAGCAGCCGGCCATGGGAGATGACGGAGATGCTGGTGCAGCCAGCATACCTTGCAAGAGAGCCGAAAGTATCAAGAGAGCATGGGGCTCCTCATTCCGAAACTGCCCTTCGCTCGTGCGTTTCGCGATGTCTGTCTGGAATACACCTAAGGAGTTGATGTGACCTGGGAATCAACAGCGCTTCTTGCCTTGCAAATGGCAGTTGAAGCACTCCTCATAGAGCTCCTGGCAAATGCCTACCTGTGTGCCTGCCTTGCCAAGTGGGTCACCCTCCTTCCCAGAGACATCCAGTTAACTCAGCGGAACCGTGGCCTCCACGATGGTTTAGGTTAGTCCCCTTCCCCTGTTTTCCTGAGCTGAGTAGGAGTTACATTCTGGGGCTACAGAGCTGCAAAGAAGTATCCTGGGACTGCTTTGGAGAAAGAAGAGCCAATTCCACCCCACCTCCAAAATTCCAGGGATTGAGAGACCTGATCTGGGCCCTTCCTCTTTCTGGAACTTCTACAGGATCTCCCTGATTGACATCTTCCCTCTTCCCACCACCTTGCTCAGAAAGGGCTCCGTCTACCCAGAGGTGAGAAGAAACAAATGACCCAAGCACCTGGAAAGGACTAGAGTGACTTTTTTGGCTCAGCCACCCATTTTTAAGGCCTGTAGCCTTTCAGCAGGGGAGCTTCTGCAACCCTCAGTTTGAACCTCTCTCATGCCAATGTTGGGGACTGAAAAATTGTTTACTGTTCTTGAAGCCGTGGTGGTACAGTGGACTAAAACACTGTTATTAACATCTGCTGCTTGCAATTACTGCAAGTTCAAATCTCAC
>JANHZT010001488.1:8263-20817 GCA_032468215.1 Stegonotus admiraltiensis | reverse complement strand
GAATCTGTAAATATTTTCTATTTTTACTTTTTGATTGTTAGTATATATATACATGGATATTTTGGTGATGTTGCACCGTGATAGAAAAATTATTATACATTTGTCTTTGTCTTTGTTTTTTTTTGTTTTTTTTTAACCATAATAAAAAATTATATATTTTTAAAAAGTGGGGGAAATTGGCTTGGTTTGGAAGAGGTTCTAAGAGATGATGAGGATTGCAGATTTATTCTAGAACAGTATTTCTCAACCTCAGGCTCAGCAGCTTTAAGTTGCTGACTGGAGAATTCTGAGTTGAAGTCCACACAACTTAAAGTTGCTGGGGTTGAGAAACACTACTCTAGAGAATATTAGTACATAGTCCATGGACTGTAAGTTATCAATTTCTGGATTAAAGAAATGAAGACATTTTTCTATAACATTTTAAATGATAAACTATGTCCCCAAACCAGAAAGACATGTATAGACATACTCTAAAAGATAAGAGGACAGAAGATTGGCCTAATAATCAGATGGAAGCTGCATGTTCTCTAGACAGATGCTTGCTCCTAAATCTACATGTGCTAATACAATGGAATTCAGGGCAATATTATTGCCCTCCATATTGGACATGTGTCTGCTGTTATTTCCATTTCTGACTTACTGGTATGAATCTTCTGGACTCTCCTAATGATGAAGATTTGGTACAGAACTCCAAACATATTGCCATCTTATGCCAAATGTTTCCCAGCCAGCTTTTCCTCTGGTATTTGGTCCTTTAGAGACAAGCAGCTGCAGCACTGCAAGGCCTTTTGGCATCTGGAGGCTGCTCAATGTTTCTGTCTCTCACATCTAGTAAATGCCCCTACTATTTTTTTTCTTTCTCTTCCCACTGCTCAGACAATACATCCTCATTGGGTTGTAGCCAGCTTACAAATGTGACTGAGAGTGAAAAGGAATGAAGGAACATCTACAACACAGCTCCTTTACAGATCTCCTTTCAGAATAACCCTTGCTGCTTATAAAAAGAAATCAAGGGCTATTAGTGGATTAGTTTGCTGTTAGGGTTTATAGTCCAATATTTGCTAAAGAATCTACATGCAGATCTCACCACTTATGCTTTAATTGCTTCTTTCCATGCTGATCTGTAGCAGCAAATTCCAAATCTAGGAGCACCTAAAAGCTTAAAAAATATAGTAGTGTATGTCTTCACGGTGAGACCATATTATCCTGATATAAACATATATATGTACTCATGTTTTATGGGATGGGAAAGAATGAACAGTTGACAATGAAACGCAGGAGGTATAGTGTCCATCCACAAAACCATTCCTAGATGTCAATGCAGACAACCTTATGCTGTCAGTTAACTCATGTTGTATGGCAAAACTGCTTTTCTCTGAGCATCTGAAGGAGTGGAGCTGATTCATGTAAACTCATACCATAGTAAAATTGTTAGTCATTTCCTCCTTTCATTTGCTCCCTCCCTCACAGAGAAAGCTTCCTTTTTATGCCTCACTTATGCACAATCAAGAATTCTAGCTGAACAAATTCCATATAGAACAGTGACTTGACAAATTCATATGTGGTATCACAATAGGAGACATGGACATTTGGCAATCTTGATCTGACTTTATTGCTCACTGAAGCCAATCAGAAAAAAGAACCTTTTTTATGTTGTATCTGAATAGCTGCACATCCCTAGAATCCACCGACGATTTTATATATTATGATTTAAAATATTTATCAGTGTTGATATCTGCTTTTTGGTAGGTTATTCTGAGGGAGAGGAGGTTTATAGATGCTTTTTCATTGCCTATCTCTAAATTTGAAGTAATATATCAATATTTATGTTTTTTGGTTCAGTCAGTTCATAGTTCCTGGCTTCAACTAGGATGCCTGTGTCTACAATATGTACTGTATATGTGTCTGTATGTACTTAATTTCCATAAATTATACTTTGGTGGATGGCATCAGAATTATTAACTGATTCATTGTAAAACATCATGCATTTGCATTTGTAATTGATATTACATCTGTTAAAATCCACTTTTTGATCCAAGTTTAATGTCTTGCTAGCACATATATCACCTGATTCTGATGTTTGGGGATTGTTATGTATGTTGGACCTGGTCTTTGAGTGTTAAGTGAAATTCGTTGTATGGGTATACTGTGTATACACGTACAATGACAATAAAGTTATTATTATTATTTATGAAGAGATGCTGATATATTGTATGTAAACCACATGATGTTAAGCAATAGATGAGAAACTACAGATACTAAATAAAATTGATAGAAAACATTTTTCATTTCTCCAGATTTCCCCAGTGCAATGTACAATCTAAAAAATTTAATATGTTCAGTCCCGTTGAGTTCACGAGAAACCATGTGGAAACTCTTTTTAAGTTCAGTGGTCCTAAACAAAGTACAAAACTATTTATCCTGAGTGGCTATGAAGAAAAAGTTATTAATTGAATAGTCTCTTTGCTATGGCCACTTGGAACTTAAGAGCAGAATTTGTCAAGTTCTTTGTTATATGTTGACTGGGTATTCCTACTTGTACTAGACAATAAAATGTTTCAGCATTATTTATAGCTTTTATAAACACTTCTCTAAACGTACTTCTATATTTAGATTTTTTTTTTAGTTGGTCTGTGCCATGTTTGACACACATGTTAATGTTACAGTTCTTTAGGGGTAAATCAACCATAAATTATGCTTACTTGTGACTTCATTTTTGCAAGGATCTGTATTGCACTTGCATCCATGTTTTTGATGCCACTGTCAGCTTCCAACTGTGTCTGGCAGTCTCCAATATGATGGTATCTGGGATTGTTTCAGTACCACTAGTGAATCTGTAGCATACTGAGAGCAAAATATACTAGTTCCAAGTTTTGATATGACCGGCCTACTTATATCAGATATCACAGATGTGTAATAAATTTTGGCTGTTCACCACCCTGAGTCCCGCTGGGAGAAGGGCGGTATACAAATTTAAATAATAAATAAATGAAGAGTGCTTCAAAATCTGTTTCCAGCATGCACATTTCAGCAATTAGGAAGCAGTTTGTTGTGCACCCAAATGAAATTCCAAATAATTTCACCATCCGTGAGTTGAGGAGTCTGCTCAACTCAACCTTTCTCTGTGAAGGCAGCAGAGAGCTAGGGCTATAAAAAGAGCAGTTGGCCTGCCAATACAGTACTCACTGCAGAAAACTGCTCATCCCTCCCTATTGCTAGGGGCTTTCTAAAACAGACTTTCCTAATGCTACCTTTTCTCCTTTGATCTAAGACTTTCTCTTTATGGCAATCAGTCTGGTCCCCACCCCCATTTCCCCCTTCTTTCTGCATTAGTGTCCTGGCAGTGCCTATTATCTGACTTACATAATTGTCTGGGAGACACCTCCCCTCCTTCTCAAGGCAAACTTTCCTTCCTGTGTAATTTTAGCAGAAGACGATTTCCTTGCTCTCAACTTTAGTGCATTTCACTCACTTCTCCCATTCTTTCCTTTTATTTCTTCCAGCAGATACTTTGGGTTGCTATCTTGTCTTTCACATCTTCTATTGGTATTAGTGAATCCACTCAAAGTCTTAATTACCCATAAGATAAAAACTAGGATTCAAGATGAGGAAAAAACCCCAGCAACCTACATACTCTCCAGTCTAACCCCTAACAATGTTTCTCATACAGAAAAGATATAGAGTGTGCTTACTCAGAAGTAAGTACATACAGTACACAGAATTTCAACTTTTAAAAATATTATTTAATATGATTTTACGGATATCCTGGTACAAAAATGAAGGTGATTAAACTTGCTCTACTAACTGCTGCCTAACAGTTTTCTGATTTGTAAAGACCCCCCAGAAATAAAAGTAGAAAATATAGAAATAATGTCACAAACACATAAGGATTTCCACAAAATACCAATAAGAGGAATGTATAACAGCTAGCAAAATTCTAGCAAAAATTTTATTAGAAAATCACCTATTTTCCTCAGGGTACCTATTAAGGAATTAATGCAGCCACTATTGTATTAATAAAAATATTGCCAGTTCAACTGTTTTTCTATAATATGCAGATACAAACAATGTGTTAAATAGGAAATAAATGATGTTTTAATTGTTGACTGGGAGCCACCCATAGTTTGATATAAATGAACAGCTATATAAATATTATAAATCCTCAGGCATTGAGTTGGAGAAAGCTGTTTTAGTTCATTAATTATCCCAGAGAAATTTCCCCAAATCAGCCTAACATTTACTTGCACATTCTGAAGTTTATGTTGGTTCAAGTGTGAAATAGAAAAGAGAATGGTTGTCTTTTTATCACAAGGGATGACATACTTTGTTATTAAATTGAAACATCTCATCCTTTAAAAAAGCATCTGCAGTGAGAATGTGATGATATGGAAATTTATTCAAGCTTAACTGACTGGAGAATCAATGAAAAGTGCTATGCATACTTAACTCATAACTAAAGACTTCCAAATTCCATGGAGTTTCTGTGTAAACATATACAGGTTGTCCTTGAGTTATGACCACAGTTGGGACCAGAATTTCTGTTGCTATGCAAGGCGGTGGTTAAGTGAGTTGTGCCTGATTTTATAACCTTTTTTTGCCATGATTATTAAATCAATTCACTGCAGTTAAATGAATTACGCAATCATTAAGCAAATCTGGCTTCCCTCATTGAATTTACTTGTCAGAAATGGTAACAAATAGTGATCACATGACCCCAGGACACTGCAATCATTGCAACTACATGTGGGTTGCTAAGCGCCCAAGTTCTGATCACATGACCTTGGGGATGCTGTGATAGATGTTCACTGTGAGAACTGGTCATAAGTTACTTTTTTAATGCTAACTTTGAATGGTCACTAAACAAATGATTGTAAAGGATTATATAGTGTTAATTTATACAGTAGTCCTATTTAGATCTAGTCTTATATGATATTCATGTACATCACTATGCCCATGGATACAGCCTTTGGGCCCACCAGACCTCTTGCACGCTTTTTAAAAAATATAGTTCTACCCTCCACCATCAACTTTTTATTTAGAAATGCTTGTAAGTCCCTTATACAAAGTAAGGGAGAAGAAAACATATGGAAGAATTATGGTTCTAGACAGAGTGCAGGGAAGAACAACAAAGAAGATTACGGGACTAGAGGCTAAAACATTTGAAGAATGGTTGCAGGAATTGGGAATGTATACAAAAGCGGGACTAAGGGTGACATGATAGCAATGTTCCAATATCTCAGGGGCTGTCACAAAGAAGAGGGTCACCTATTCTCCAAAGCACTTGATGGCAAGACAAGAAGTAACGGAAGCTTATCAAGGAGGGAAGCAACCTAGAACTAAGGAGAAATTTCTTGACAATGAGAACAGTTAACCAATGAAATGGTTTGCCTTCAGAAGTTGTGGCTGCTCCATCGCTGAAGGTTTTTAAGAAGAAACTGGTCAGTCATTTATCCAGAATGGCATAGGCTCTCCTGCTTGACCAGGGAGTAGGACTAGACTTCCAAGGTATCTCCCAACTCTGTAATTCTGTAATAAGAACTGCACCAATTTAGCTTTTAGTAAACAGGTATTTTATGACTGGTCATGTCCATCATGGTAGATGTTTTGCAAACAGACATGCCTTCTTATAGCAATCATTTATGAGAGCATTTATAACAATCTTAAAAGTCCAAATGTGCCTACTGGTCACAAAAGTACTGAGGATTTTCTATATGTGCCACTACAAAACCCTGCAGATTCTGAGCAACATGAAGTATAATAGGGGTTGTCTCTATTGTGTGATTTTGTAGAATAACCCAACTTCCTTTTTTAAAAAAAAACCCATTTAGTTCTTGAAAGCTCATGACTTGCACAAGAATTCCCATGGTATTTCACCAGTACTTATTTGGAGTTCCCATGGCATTTCTGCCAGTTATATTTTTTTAAATTAGTAATGGCAAGATACAGATGCCACATAGGTACAGTATGTTAGGGATGCCATGTTATTAACCCTTGTGATAAAGGTGTTGTTTCATGCAGTAGGGAAGCCATACATATGCTTGATCAGTGTTATCATGGTCCACGCTTCAGTACGTAAGAAATTGTATTCTTTTCCCAACTCTATGGACATATGGCCAAATTTGATTTAACTGGGTTTTAAATTGTTTTTAACTATTCTATTGTGCTGTTTTATCTGATGGCTGTTCTCCCGCCCTTCGGGAGAAGAGCGGTATATAAATTTAATAAATAATAATAATAATAATAATAATAATAATAATAATAATAATGTGTGCACTTACAACTCTACAATATTGCCCCCAAAGAAACACAGGAGTTTTGGTGGGAAGAGATTAAAAAATAATTATACAATTTGCATATCACATAACAATATGACCAATTGCATCTAAGTTCACAACACAGTCCTGTCATGCTGGATGCAGGATATGTAAAGCCAATCCCAATCAAACTGAAAATTATAGCAAATAACTGATTTTGGAAAAACAAACAAATTAAGCAGAATCAAACCCCATTTTGATGGGGACCATTAGAAAATCCAGGACTATAGATTAAATTGAGAAGTCAAAAACCCTACTAAAGAAGGCAGTGGCAAACCATTTTGATATTGTTGCCAAGAAAACAATATTGTACAGTATGGATATGTTCATGAAGTCACCAGGTGTCAAGCTTGACTTGATAAATAAAGGTGATGTTTTTACAGTATTTCTGAATTTTTTTTATACAATAAAAAGCATTAATTAATTAAATTAGCCTATCACATCTCCTTGCTTTTATAAACTCTATAAACTTTATAAACAATTACCACATTGTAAGTACTAGCAGGCAAGATTATTTGATCACCCAGGCAATGAGTGTTAATTCAAATAAACTGATACAGGTTTATTTGTAAACCTATGAACTGTTGCCACTGATTACACCAGGCATGTCCAATCCGTGGTCCATGGACCAGGGGTGAAATCCAGCAGGTTCTGACAGATTCTGGAGAACCGGTAGCAGAAATTTTGAGTAGTTTGGCGAACCGGCAAATACCCCCTCTGGCTGGCCCCAGAATGGGGTGGGAATGGAGATTTTGCAATATCCTTCCCCCAGGAGTGGGGAGGAATTTACGCGATTCTAGCCCCGTCCCTTCGGCAATACCCAGGGGGCTCTCGCTCGCTCGCTCGCTCGCTCGCTCTCTCTCTCTCTCACACACACACACACACACACACACGTTGGGCGGTCCTATCTTGTCTATCAAACGAATGCTACTGGGATTGGCCCACTTTGGACAAACCAGGGATAGAAAAGGAGGGGGAGAATCCCTCCCCCGTTGCTCTCCCTGGCCAGATTCTCCAACCCTCTCTTCCTTTTCAACCCCCCTCCGCCCCGCCGTTCCGCAGCAGTGTCCTCAGAAGACTCATTGAGCGAAAAGAGGCAGGGAAAACCCCCCTCTCCCGGCCTTTGAGCAAAGAGCGGCCTAGGCATTGGTGGGTAGGACCGTCACTCCGTGCCAGTTGGCTTTGACATAGGGCCCCTGGAGAGCGGTAGGCGGGGTTCCCTCTCCACCTCCTCCTGTGTCTAACTCAAAAGTCTGTGAGTCACTGACTGCACAACCCATCAATCCCATTAAATGCCTTGTGCAGGCGGGCAGGCGGTGTTAGCGCTGCCGCCGTCGCTTCTGCTCCCAGAGCACGGGGCTCCTCCTGCTTCTCTTGCCTCCGCCCTCCCAGGGCACGGGCTGCTTCGACTCCTCAAGGTCTCTCCTCTTCCTCCTCCTCCTCCTCCTCCTGGCTAGCTGGTTGTACTTGTTACGGTGTCACATCCTTCTTTCCAGCTGCAGTACCAACTTCCCTCCCAGCCAGCCTCCCTGTTTGGCAGAGGCTTCAGCAAAGTGATGGGATAGAGCAGAAGCCGCTTGAATCCCTCGGCCGTCTATACATTAGTCCTTAGCAGCGTGGATCGCCCCTTCCCGTCTTCTTATCACATTCCTGCCCCGCTGTTTAAGTCTCCCCGTTGTCTTATCTTCTTTTTCTTGTTATTCCCCCTTCCCCTGTTTCCTTGTTTCTTCCACCCCCTTTTTAATCTTTTAGTCCCCCCTCCTTTTCCCCTCTGCGCTTATGAATTTGGATCGTTGAATTCTCCTGCAAAGGGTGAGTACAAGAGAATAAATAATGGTGCTTTTTTAAGCATTTGTTTAAAGGGGTGCTCTGTTTGGAATTTATATTATATAAATATAACGTAAAGGAGAGAGGTGAGCTTTTAAGCTTTATTCTGCGAGTTTTAAAAAATATGTTGCCTGTTAATTTTTTTTCTAGATTATTACTAACTTTTCTGAAAGTTAAATCAATTTAAATTTTTTAAAACTTAAGAAGAAATACGTTTTTTCCTCAACACCGCTCCCCTTTTACTTCTGTTTCTTCCTTATCTTGGCTGACAATGACTATCCCCACCTCTTTCATAATAATTTTGAACACTGATCATTATCAGTATGAAATGGTTGATATTCACTGTAAACACTGTATACATCTATATGTGAACTGTAACTCCAACCATACTTACACTCATGGATGACACAGAGACTTATTTCAAAAAGATTGATTGCAACTTTCAGGTAGAAAAATATGGTATCTGTTCAAGCATACCTACCGTAGTATTAATTTGTGGAGCAGCCTGATGATATATATTAAAAAGAACATGTTATGTTATATGTTAAGAAGAATGACACATTTTGTAGTATTCATTCAGGTATAAAATGCTTATATGCTGATACTTAAGAATAGAATCATACCATCTGCTTTTAGTGTGCATTGTGGTTATCTACTGTGGGCCCACAAAAAAAGTGAATAGCTTGTTAGGTAGCAAGAATGACTACATTTTGAAACAGGCAAAAATATACTTAAAACTATTATTAACTCTTTAGTTTAACCATTAAGGACTTAGATGATTACAAATTATAGTGAATAGATCCTCCAAATTTTGAAGCAGTCTACCAGTAACCACCAGTTGCTGGGGAGCTTTAATAAGAAATCACTGTTAGCCTCATGTTCTACTTAAGAGCTTTCTAAAAGCATTTATTTGGGCATTGTGACAAGCAATGTTGTATCTGATGGACCTTGGATATAATTCTGTGAAGCTCTTAGTAGTCAGTAACTTTTGTCTCAGAGTTCCTTCATTCTTCATTCAATATTTTTTAAGCTACTAATAGGCCAAATTTAAGGAAAAATAAGTGCCTGACTGGTATATCATAAACTGTCAGTTAACACTGGTGCCAAAGTCACATATCATTTTGCAAATTCAAATTTTGTATTTAATGTTATGCTGAATAGACACTGTCTATAACTCTATGTATAAAGGATGATGTGACATGGGGCTAAATAGTGTGTTATGATTATCCTTTGTTAATTTAATACATTTTCCCTGTAAAGGGTCTTAATGCACTTCAGTTCATTGTTCTAGCTAGTGGGAGTGGACCATTACAGGGGATGTGAGTTACCTATGATAGGTAGCAACAACCTATTTAATATTTAAGAACTAGGTTACCAAATGCATGCCTATGTTAAAAATGAATCCTAGGCTGTACTTCCTTAAAGATATAATTCTAACTAGAAAGGTTTCTACATCATAACATGGGCCTGTTCAGGAAATAGCTAATATTCCAATGGATACTGCTATAAGGTGAAATTTTTGGCATCCTTTAACTTTTCCTTTGTCACGATTTAGCTACCCCTCCCTCTTTTTAACATATTATTTCCTTTATGGTTGCTTCCAAGCTTGGTGAATTTAACAATATAGAATGGCATTATTAGATTTCTTTCTGTTTTAAGGGTCTTGGGCCTGAAATCCTAATATGTAAGAATTGCCATGGTTTTTATGTATATTCTTAAGAAAAATAAAATTCTTCATAGAAACAGACCCATAACGTATGGCTTTTCTTCTTTTGGATTTGGTACTCTGTGTTGTTTTGTATTGCTTTTGGATTGTGCAAATTTCAAGAACATTTCTCCAGTCTGATGAAGAAGTTTGGTTTCTGTGGCTTTTTTCCTGAGATGGTGTGCCTCCTAAATTGGCTTTGATATGGATACTTTCTAAATTGCTGCCAGATTTTAGCCAACCCAGCTGTATATTTTGTTAAAATTGTTATTGGTCTTTGGAATGGGGAACTAATTCAGGTAGCTGACAGCCTGCTTTCCAAGCCCTTCTCTTCTGTGCAAGAGCCCATGTATTTTCCTGGTATTTCGGAGAACTGTTTGCTGCCAGTGAAGCAGCAGGGCTGACTGGTTGAGCAATGTTGGCAGGAAACTCAGAATAAATATGAATGAAAATAGGCTAGCGGCCATTTGAAGGTGTATTCAGTGGCTCTGCTGGCAACAAAAAGAATCTCCCATCTGTATAGCACACACACAATGGCATTTAGAAGAGCAGGTCTTTTATGTCTGGCTAACACTATTAAGAGTCTCAGAGCTTGGAGGAATGTGAACAAGTGTTTTGCAGTGTTTTACAGGTGAAGCATCAGACATGGACTCCCAATTTGGATGCCACTTGAGTTGTAGATCGCTTAATATGAATTGCCTTCTACTACAAGTCGTGGCCAACTAATGTATTCAGAGGTGCATTATTTAAATAGGAGAGGATGATAGGTCATCAGGCGCCTCAGACATGGACATTAATTTTGCAATTGGGGGCATAATTTTACTTTTATTTATTTGATGGCATGAAAATACCACCATGGAAAACAGAGGTAACATCTTGAACAGTTATTATTTATTTATTTTGAAGAATCGATAAAATAACACTTGGGGAATATAACACAAAATATTTTAATGTCTTTTTTAAAGCAGGAAAACATTAGTTTATTATCAAATATAAACAGTGTGTTAATAAACCATCAACTTATTGTCAAATGTTATAGTGTGATTTTATGGTAAGGAGTTGTGTGTGTGCATGCATATGTCAGCACTCTTTTGAGTCCATTTTTGATTCCTGGCAACTGTAGTTTTCTTGGCATTGTTTTTTAGAAGTGGTTTGCCGTTGCCTGCTCCAAGGGCTGAGGGAGGGGGACTGCTCTAAGGCTTCATGGCTAAGGCAGGACTAGAATGTACTGTTTCCTGGTTTCTAGTCTGGTGCCTTAACAACTACACAAAATTGACTCTAGGCCTCCTAAGTTCTAAATGGTCTAGATCAGCGATCACCAACCGGTGGTCTGAGAGAAAATTTTGGTGGTCCACAGAAAAATTATTTGCATTTTTTATCTTGCACAAAACACTATCTTTTTAAAAAATTCATATTAGTGGTCTGCGGGATTTAAAATTATGAATTTAGTGGTTCCTGGGGTTCGAAAGATTGGCGACCCCTGGTCTAGCTGTAAAAATGGGAATGTGGAAGCTGTGTGTGAGCCTTGTTCTCCCTGTTTTGTATATGGATAACTCCTTTGGATTAATGCACTAATAGCATATTTGCTGTTAACTGGTCTGGTTTTATTATTTGTGGTAAACAATAATTATCCATGGAGCAGTATATATTTGTATTTGAGAATGAGCATTTCCCAACCCTGTAAAAATTCCTATAAGAAAGTTATATGATTAAGACTCCTAAAAAGTGGAGAATTAGGAGCTGCTTTTAAATGGTCTGTTCCTGGGCATGGAAATCTGGTTTGTAATGGTTAGGCAATTTTGGGGACTTTTGAATTAAATGGATTAAGAATATAAATAACCCAACCCTGTGGCTAGTGGAATGCAATGGAAACTACCTTGATTTCCCTGAAAGATCTGCCTAGAGATAAAGATAAGTGTATGACAGAGATAAGAGTGTGATTGAATCTCCTACATATCTGAAGTGCATTCAGTGTCCTGCAAGTACTATACTATTGTCTAGCTTGAAAGGAGATAAAGGTTTTGTTATTGGTAATTCTACTTGACCAAATGACCCCTACTTGACCAGGGATAATACATGATCCATAATAAGATGTCTAGAATTTACTGATTATTTTTTTGTACATTTTGCTGTTTTCTTAAACTGATAACATTCATTCAACATCCTCTCTACATGTGCAGAAATAATCTTTTCTAAAAGAATTCCGAGACCTCCATGAAAAAGGTTGGCACAATTCACAAATCATGTGCCATTTTTAATATCTCCAAATCTCTAATCCACTTAGGTTAGAGTTAGATGCCCCTAAAACCTCACAAAAAACAAATTCATATAAGGCAAGACAATGAGTAGAAAAAAGGTGTTTGTGGTGTATGGGCTCAAATTTAGTAGTCCAAATACATTGACAAATGTATACAAACATTTTTAGGGCCTTATTCTAAAGGACTTCAGTACTCAAATACATTTTCTTTTTAGTCTGATCTTCTCTTAGCACTGAAACCACATTTTCCATATTTTCTACAGCTGCATTTCTAATGTTGTTATGGTAGAGAAAAGTAGTTGTACATTATAGCTCTACAGATTTTATTATATTCTTTGTTATATTGAACACAGTAGATTTGCCTAGGTCAGTGGTAGGCAAACTTGGCTCTTTCACACCCTGTGGACTTCAACTCCCAGAATTCTAAGACAGCTTGACTGTCTTAGGAATT
>JANHZT010001485.1:218819-233987 GCA_032468215.1 Stegonotus admiraltiensis | reverse complement strand
GGCTATTGCTTAATGCATTGTAAGCCGCCCTGAGTCTCCGGAGAAGGGCGGCATATAAATCAAAGCAAAAAAAAAAGAATTAAGGTTCTGAATAAGTACACATAGTGCTAACGAAGTATAGAAGCGCGTGCAATGTATACTAATACATGCAATAGACACGACTTTTACGTTGAGGCAGCCTGCGCTGAGCTCCCCCTCCTTTCTAAGGCTTCCACGTCGTCACGTGGTCTTTCCCTCGCCGTTGCTACGGTGAAGCTGTAAGCAATTAATGTGGCGCTCCCTATCTGGTACATCCAAACTCATAGGTCCCGTTTCGTCCAATGAGAGAGAAACTTTTAGATCGCCTTCCTATAGCAAACCGAAAGAGGTGGGACCGAAGGTTGAGGTTCGGTTGAAGTAGTTGAAAAACGAGATGGACTCTCTAATGAGGTTGTGCGGAGACTTGGGAACCTTCTTGTAGCGTGACTCGGATGGCTTTTCTCATATTACTTACAACGGATTTGATATTTGTTCCGTGGTGGACGGAGCGCTCACGGCTGTTGCCTTGTAAGTTACCTCAATTTTGTGTCTTAGTTCTTTCTCCGGGATGGGTGTGTCAAAGCCAGAACTGCAGTGATCATTCTGAAGTGAGAAGGCCTCTGGTTACCAATCACAGTCGGGCAGCTGTGTTGGAAACCAGGGAACGCAATTTCGGAAGATATTGTAATATAAACGATTATTTAAAGAATTCTTATCCACAGCTTATTAAACGGTCATTAGTATTCAGAAACTACCATAACGTGAAAGTCTGCTGAAAAAGTTAAAATCTCGCTTTGTGCTATCAATTGCTGTTACGTTGAATTTAAGGACGAATGTAAAAACTCGTTACATCCTTGAAAATGTCTTTACTGCAGTTTAGTATAATGCAATGGGTTTTTTTTCTTTGAAATCAAAGAGAAACGACTTGCATGTTATAAACAAACTCATGAGGAATTTCTCCCTCAGTCTTATATGATGGGTTAGGGAAGATGATCTACCTAGAAGCATCCAAGTAGCAAACATTTATCTTAAAACAGTAATGTAGCTTGTTTTGAACAGGGATAGCTGTAATGTATAACAGATTGGATAAGCCTGTTTCTCTTATTGGGACTTCTATTTGCTACCTTTTATCTACTAGTTACCAGCAGGTATACTGACTACACAAGACTCTCAACCCTATATTCAGAAGCTTACTTATGCCAGCAGTTTCATAGACATGACACAGCTAAATGTTGCCTTATTCCACACAACTGAGATATGCAGAAAATTAACAGAATAGAAAATCAAGCCATTTACCTCAGCCTGCTTCAATATTCAGCATACTTGGATTCTAGTCCTTGCCCTCTCACTTTTTCAAATCAACAGACATTGGGTTGTTCTTTTTCCCAGCCTTGAGAGTTGGAGACCTCTGTCCTATGTTTATATAAGCACCCCCCCCACCCGTTTGAATGTTTAGTTCCCACTTAGCAGGTGCAGTGGGAATTAGATTTACCAAATCCTAATTTTCTACCCAATGACCCTAATTACTAGTTTCAGGTATGCAATAAATGCTTATTGGTAATTAGAATAAAATTTTGGTTCCCTATAAACTAATTCCTTTGAGGTAGAATAAAGCTGCTACTAATACATTCTGCTACTCATCAGGTAGTAAAGGTTGAGTTTCTGCAAAGCAGTTCCACCTTTCACTATAGTTAGACATTGAGGATAGGCTGATAGAACTGAGAACTCCAGATCCACAAAAATCAATAGGTAATATTCTAGTATATCAAGGCACTTTCATTCCCTAAATATGAGTAATTCCTAATAGCTTAATTTAAGGCAGTTAAATATCTTATTTTACCCATAGTTTATATAAAATAATATTTAAGTCTATTATTATATACTTGTTCATTGACAACCCAAAACTTTACTTGGGAGCTATTCCCAAAGACTTAAATGTTGGAAATAACTAATTTAGCATAAACCTAATTTAGGTAAACATGCATAGGACTAATTTACATAACTGAGATTCAGATTCAGACTTAATGAAACGGTTCAAACAAAGCATCTAAACTACCTTTGGTTAATTCAAGCTATACTAGTGCAGAAAATTAAAAAGTTATTGCTTTGGTGAGGTGCCTTATCCTTAGAAATGACATTATGCAATGTCATCTAAAAAGTTTATATACTGTATAAGTTATACTGGGTCAGGACAAACTGAGCAATTTTTCTATCCCGGTTACCCTGAGTTTACATTTAACTGATAACACAAAAAAAAAAGTTGGTACATGATCAGTTTCTAAATTCTGTTTTAGGTGGTTTGTGACAACATAAAGTAACCTTAATTCTGGATTTTAAAAGCAAAATCGTTACACTGAATTTCCATTTTTTAAAAACTCAAAATTGTGAAAGCTATCAGGATACTGTTGTGGCCTGCCAGCAGCCAGCAGAGCTGGCAACAGAGTCGGACAGTAAGGCAGTTGGGGAGGAACTTGGGCCAGTCCTGGGGGCTGGGGAAAGCTCGGACGAGAGCTCTGCATCTGAGGCAGAGAGAGGGTCAGGGCCATCTGATAGTTATGTGCAGCCTCTGGAGTCTGACAGCAGCAAGGCAGAAGAACAGCGGGAGCCTGTTCCCAGTGTGCACATGTGTAGAGCTGCCAGATGACAAGAACAATTATGAAAACAGAGTTGATTTGGGAGTAAGACTTGGAGATGATTGGCCCCTCCCATAAGACATAAAAGAAGATGGAACGGGTTGTGAGCTTTTGCAGGAAGCAATTAGTTCATCTGGCCGATTCAAGATTTGAAAGTTCTGTTTGTAACTGTGCCAAGTTTGGCCTTGCCCTGTGTCTGGAAATTAGTTCTCTAGCAGCATTCCACATGATGGGTGGTGTTGGATGGTGGGTGTTGATAACTTTCCTCTGAAAGACTGTTTATCAAGCCTTGCAAACTGTAAATAAAAATAATTTACAGTTGTATAAATAAAAGAGGTTTGCGGGACCAAGATTGTGCTTTATACTTTCTAAGGCAGCCTAGGTCAGAACAGATACTTCATAAAGTATATTAGTGGAGGTGAAGCATCCTCTTTGAAGCATTATGCTAATGTATCTTTTGCAAGGGTCAATATGGTTATATGCTCTCTGTATGCATGTACAGAAAATGCCATTGCAATGAAGCAAAAATGAATGTATACATAGATATGCAAATTGTGGGAAACCTTCAAATAGCTACATTGACCTTAGCAATTGCCTAGAAAAGTCCCTGAAGTGTTCTTGGCAAAGTTTTTCAGAAATAGTTTTTCACTGCCTTCTTTCTAAGGTTTAGACCGCAGGAGTGTCAAACTGGAGGTCTGCAGGCCAGATGCATCACACGCAGGCCATACCTACCCCAGCTCAGCGAAGGGAAAAACGTCTTGAAACATCACATGACGGCAATGTGACACCCTGAGTTGACTGGACCAAGGTTCCCCAATTGACTTCGAGTTTCTAGCCTGGTGCCTTAACATTTGTTGTTGCACTACACCAAACTGGTTCTGATTCCTGAAGACATAAAAACCTTAATTTGAGGATGACCTTTGTTTATACCAATATACTCTGTAAAGCTCCATTTGAATGCTTTGCACTGCTCTAAAATTTCTCATTACTGTATTATTTGTCTTCTTACGCTTATGACAGTTGAATCCCTTCAAAGTTTGGATAGTTGCAGATCTTACCAAATGGTTTATGGAGGCATTCAATTTTTCCAATACAGAAAACTTTGAGATTTATAATGCAGAATTACCCCCTTTTTACTGGCAATTTGCTTTAAATAAAAACTAATTCTTTTTAGTAAGTGCTACTTTGAAGATAATATGGATTCTCTAATTGTTACTAGTGTTTGTATATTTTGTAAATTATTAATAAGCCAACTATTTCTCCTTTTCTTTGAAAAACAACTATAAAACAAAGCAAACAAATGAACACAAGCTAAGTATAGCTTAACTGAAACAAAAAAAAAGGATTCAGGTTGTAGTATATTTAAATCTTGATAGTATTAAACCAAGTAATTCAGAGACCAGTTTAGAATGTAATTTTGATCTAACAAATGCTAAAAGAATAAACTGATTTTCTCCATAGCTTATGAATAAGGATGCCTTAAAAAGCTACCATGGACAAATATATTAAGGTACAAAAGATTGGTGAAGGATCTTTTGGAAAAGCAATTCTGGTTAAAGCAAAGGAAAATGGCAAACAGTATGTTATTAAGGAAATTAACATATCCAAGGTATGTCTCTCAAATTATGTTTCCTTTTCATTATTCTATTTACAAATAAATGTTAAGAAGTAGTGTTTCTTTTTTTAAGATGTCAAATAAAGAAAGAGAAGAATCAAGAAGAGAAGTAGCTGTTTTGGCAAATATGAAACATCCGAATATTGTTTTGTACAGAGAATCATTTGAAGGTAAGTCGTAATGATAAGCTGATATTTTGAATTCGGGCATAGAAGTCTTAAAACACAAACTCGATTAAAGACATGAAATTGTCAGAATTTGCTTAAATAGTATTTTTACTACCCAAGTTTTCTAGCTGAATTTCTTGTCTATGGTACAGTTCCATGTCTGCTGATGAGGAACAAGTACAGTTACGAGTGTTCAGTTAGCACCTGTTTGAAGTTATGAGATAAGTGCCCCCTAGTGTTTACAAGCAAGTCCCAATATTACGAATGTTGCAGCATCACAAGTTGTTCACCCTTACGAACAATTGCAGGTCTGCAACATTCACCCTATTCCCCCCACTCCCACAACTTCCCCCTCCCATCCTGCCCTCCATTTTCAAAGGTGTCAGAGCTGCCTATGGAGCATTTCAAAATGGAGCAAATCCCTCCATTTTCAAAGGCCCCATTTGCATGCAGATGAAGCGTCCAGTCTCTATCTGGGCAAACAGTGTCTGGGTGGTGGCAGAAAGGAGTTGGGGGAGGGGGGAGGAGTAGAAGACAGGCACTGCAAACACTTTTTGCACCCAGGAGCTTCCATTGACTCTTCTGCAGAGAGGAGACAGATCTTTGCAAGGTGAGTCGAGTGTGGCAGGGAGTGGGAAGCATGAGGTATCTTAGTGGGTTGAAGAGGCCTTGGCTTGTTCCATCACTAGCCCCCCCCCATGGCCTTCACCACCTGAGATACCTCATGTGCACGTAACAAACCATTAGCGAATGCGTGGGTGAAAGAAGGGAGTGATCTCATTCAAGATCACTCGAGGTACGAATGAAATGGGCAGGCTCCATTCCATTCGTAACTCAAGGACTATCTGTAATGCTGATCGGTAGATTTCTAAGAGAATGTTATTGAGTTATGATTATAAGGTAACCATATCTGTTTCATTACCTTGAAAATATGTAATTATTAGAAATGAGAAACTAAGAAATTACTTTATTAATAGTATATAATATAAATAAACACCAACTATTTTCTTTTCTTTGTTACAGAAGCCGGCTGCCTTTATATAGTAATGGATTATTGTGAAGGAGGAGATCTGTTTAAAAAAATCAATGCACAAAAAGGAGTCTTTTTTTCAGAAGACCAGGTAATAGAAATTGGGATATTTATTTATTTTATAGGCTGTCCTTCTTCTAAATGATTCTTGGTGTGAATCACAACTAAAAAAACATAGAACAAATAAAGTCACTCGGAAGAGCAAAACAACAACAACATAGTTCAGACCAAAATAAAACAAAGAAAAACAAAAAAGAACTCTACAATCATCCTATTCCCAAATCTCTGGAGAACAACTTGATCTTCAGTGATTTCCTGAATGATATAAAGGTGGAAGTCACACAAATCTCTGGGGTAAGATCATTCCAGAAAGCTCGTGCTTCCTGATTCCGAAGATGACATTCTTTTATTGGTGGGAATACATCCATCCTGTTGGGCTAAATTGGAAGAACCCTGTGTGTAATTTCTCCCTGCCTGCCAATACTGATTGAAACCAGCCATAGAGAAATGAGACAAACTGGTCTCATAAAATGGTGCTTCTTACTCCCAGTCCTGAAAGCTGGTCCAAAAGGATATTAAGGTCAATTGTGTTGAAAACTGGTGTGTGATCAAGGAATACAAGTATGGCCATTCTTCCTATCCCCGCTTCGCCATAGGTCATCAACAAGCACAATTAATGCCATTACCTGAACCCTGGTTGGAAAAGGTCCAAATAATCTTCCTCCGAATCCTCTGGAATTAAATCCTGACTGCGCTCTCCAGCATCTTTCCAAGAAATGGAAAGGTGGAGAGAGGATTATATTTGTCTAAGATTGTTAGATCTAGTTGTGTTTGCTTGAGTTGGTTACCATCACCTAATCAAAAGCTGAAAAACCACACATTCCTTCAAAGAAGCTGATACCATGTGGACCCAAACGCAAGCTAGTTTCTAGGTCACTTTGACAAGTCTAGAAAAAATTGTGTTAAATACAAAAGGTCTTGGTGTGCTTTGCTTGCTTAGAAAAGAGAAGAGATTGATTCATGAATATGCAAAATAATGTTGAAAAGACACCTAATCTTTATTATTGTTACTGACCATATTTTTAATGACTTCATTAAAAATGAACGAAGTATGAAAAGTCACAACATAGGAAAGAAAGCATAAACACTATCTTGAAAGAACAATAAAAAAGGTTAAAGTTTACCTTTCAGTTGTGTCCAAGGCTAAGGCACAATGCTCGTCTCCATTTCTTGGCTGAGGGAACCAGCATTGTCCGAATACATTTTCCATGGTCATGTGGCCAGTATGGCTATATGCCAAAGGTGCATAGGATGCTATACTTCCCACTGAGTAGTATTTATTAATGTACTTGCATTTGCATGCTTTGCTAGATGGGCAAGAATTGGGGCAAATAACAGGAGCTCATCTCGTTGCGTGGAGCTTGGGGCTCCAACCCAGGCTGTCAGTTCTCCAGCTGACAAGTTCAGCATCTTTAACCGCTAAGTAAGGCATCAATATGATGGGTTGCTGATATTCAAATTGATTCTTTCAGTCTTGGTAAATTTGAATACAGGTAGGCCACATTTAACAACCTCTTGTTGAACATCCATTCAAACATGATAGTTCTGAATAAATGGTACTTATGACTAGTTCTCAAAATAATTCCGACTTTCTCAGTGTCCCCACTGTCACATTTTCATCATTTGCAACCTTCACGGCCAGCTTCTGACAAGCAAAGTCAGAGCCAGCAGGAGATCATGTGATGTCATATAGCATGAGATTTGCTTAACAGTGGCAACTAGAAGTACTGAAATTGCTGTTACTAAGCAGCACAATCATGATATTACACTTTAGGACCATGTTGCTTAGCATCAGACATTCTAGACCCAATTGCTGCTGATAACTGTAAAAGAAAAACTGGAAACCATGTGATCTTGCCTATGTACGTTGTGCATTCCATTGGCTACAAACTGTAGATACTGAGCTGTCTTTAGGACAGTTCCTGGCTTCAGATTCGCAGTCAAAAAGACTGCACAAGGAAATAGAGATGGAGAAAGGAGGAGGACAATGGTGATTGATGGTGGTGACTGAATCTAAATTCACTATTTGCTTTTAGGGAAAAAATACTTTACTGAGCTACCATATTTGTGGGTCTGATACTATTATAAAGCCTCCACTCTCCTGAAGCTCTGTCAATGAGCAACATACAGTTCTAGGGAAATAAGCCATTTGAAGATGCTTCTGCCTGAATGTTAGCTTGACCACTTCTTTTCAAAAGGAAAGAAAAGGAGCTAATGAAGCTGACATTCCCATCTAAGGGAATTTCATTCTCTATTACTTTTCCTTACTCTTATCTTTGAAGAGACAAGGACTCATTATGTTATGAGCACTGGCAGCATTTTGGAATGATAAGTCTTGGGATGTTTATAAAAAGGTTCCCATTCCTCACTTATACAGTACTCTGAAATATACTATCTGATTTTTTTTCTTTTTGTAAAAAAAATAAAGTAATTTTGAGAGTAGTAAAATAGCATCTCCCTGAAATTAGTATTAATTTTAATCTCATACTAAAAATATAATTTTCTAACAAAAAGTAATTTCTTTGTAACTGTAGATCATGGATTGGTTTGTACAAATATGTTTAGCACTGAAACACGTACATGATAGAAAAATTCTGCATCGAGATATAAAATCACAGGTAAGTTACATATAACCATTTTTATGTGGAATTTTAATAGGTATGCTGAAACCTTGTGCTTACAGTTACTGATGAAATAAATCAGATTTGAATAATTCTTCAAACTGGAGAGATGGCTTGTTCAAAGCAATAGTTATATTGTTGAAATATAGTATTTCAGAAATGAGCTGTACTAAATATCAAGCTCGTGATTTTTCTTCCAACTTCTTTTTATATGTGTAGCTATGGGATTTTAAAGTTCTAGATTTTAAATAAATTATTGTTTCCTTTTATGCCTATTTGCATTAGCAAATTTATTTCAATAAGGTTACAAATAAACCTGTCTTCAACTGCACGTTTTCAGCAAGTTTTCCAAGTTGTTACTTTCAGTTTCATCCATTTCCATGAACAGAAGTGCAGGAGCCTTAAGCTACTTTTAGCTCATAATATGAAACCAAAATTCTAGGCTAGAATGCCTTCTCAAGAACAAATTGTCCAATAAATGAAAGTTAAATGAGTGTTAAATAATGTAGCTGATGTTTAGTTAGGTTAACAATGTACAGACTATAATTTTCCTTCGGGAGAAGGGCGGTATAGAAGTATGTATGTATGTATGTATGTATGTATGTATGTATGTATGAATGAATAAATAAATAAATAAATAAATAAATAAATAAATAAATAAATAAATAATTTTGCTAAGTATTCAAAAGAGGAGCTTTACTAAATATTTTAACATAAAACAAATTATTAAAACAGATCCTTTGGAGAGCTTGTCAGTTGGCTTCAATTCTGTTCCTGTTTGTGCACATGCACACAATTCCACTGTTAGTAAAGCAGCTATGCATGAAAGTCTATGCAGAGACAGTTTGGGGTGTCTTGAAGCAACTGTGTTATTTATTTATATCCCTTCTCCTACCATTATTATTTTTACAAATAACTTCCAACAGTTTCTCCTCCTATTTTTGCCCAACAGCAAATCTGTGAAGTGCATTGGGCTGAGAGAAAGAGACTGGTCCAAAGTCACCCAACTGGACATAGTGGATTGCAGCCTAGTTCTATCATGAATTTAAAAGTTTTACTAATTTAAAACATTTACTTCATCTTATCTTAGATTTTTTCACTGGCTCAAGGTTAACTCAGCCTTCCATCCTTCCGAGGTTGGTAAAATGAGGAGCCAGATTGTTGGGGGCAATATGCTGACTCTTAAACCACTTAGAGAGAGCTGTAAAGCACTGTGAAGTGGTATATAAGTCTAACTGCATCTCTCAGAAGGACTACCAACTTTTTTTTGAAAATATGCTATTTGTATATTAACTGTTATATGATCGTAGTTAAACAGTTTGATGACTTCTGAAGTTTAATCAAGCATCTTTTTTCTGCTTAGAAGCTGATATGCATTTTAAGTCATAAGACTTGATTCTGTGCATTAATTTGATTCAAAATAAAAGGTTGGAAAATAGCATAGGAAAAATGCAAGCGTGCTTCACTTGTAGAAGTTTGGGACAATTGTTGGATTTGCACTTCACATTATGTAAGCCATATTTGAATACAGCAAAATTGTTTCATTTTCTACAACATATGTTATAAACACTGGATCTTTAAACCACAGTGATTGGATTAACAGAATACAAGCCAAAACTAAACATTATAAACTGTATGTTATCTCCGAATAATATAATGGGCATTCAACCAAGAGTAGTTTCTAACTATAATTGTAAATTCTGAGTTAAAATCAAATTATTGTGTATATTTTTTTTAAAAAAATAATAGTATTATGTTTTTTCTTCTACTCCAGAATATATTTTTAACCAAAGATGGAACAATACAGTTGGGAGACTTTGGAATAGCTAGAGTTCTGAATAGGTAACCTTAAAACAATCCCCATTGCCTCAATTCTAATATTATTAAGATGGTTATTTGATTAATATTTTATTTTTTTGTTTTAGTACAGTGGAACTTGCTCGAACTTGTATAGGAACACCGTATTACTTGTCACCAGAAATCTGTGAGAATAAACCTTACAATAATAAAAGGTAGCATTTAACTATTTTCCATTGTAATCTGGATAGATACCATGACCTTTTATTTTGCTATCATTTTCTTTCAAGTTGCTTGTTTTCATTTAACTTTGATCTATTTTAGTTTTGTAGAGAAATGAGTGTGCTTTTATTTAGTCTTAATATAATAGTTTTTAGATAAAGGAATAAAACTAATTTTTGACTACTAAAAAGCTGTAACATGTAGTTCTGACTCTAAAGCAGTATATGTTCTACAATTAGACAACCTAAGTAGATAGTAAATATTTTAAAATACCATTATATATATTTGACAATCAAAATGTCTCCACAAGTAGCCATCTCATTCTGTGTAGTTTACTACGGCACTAACGGATTGGTGCTGCTTCAGTAATATAGAATTTTATTTTTTTCTAGAGCCTGAAATAAATGTCCTAGGACAGGAGTCTGCAACCTGAATAGAATAGAATAGAATAGAATAGAATAGAATAGAATAGAATAGAATAGAATAGAATAGAATTTTTTATTGGCCAAGTGTGATTGGGCACACAAGGAATTTGTCTTGGTGCATATGCTTTCCAAGACAAATTCATCGTGTGTCCAATTACAAAGAGCCATTAAACACTCAAAGAGCCATTTGGACCCATTTCCCACAGAAAAAAAAACACACCGGGAGCCACAAAACCTGGGTGGGCGTGGCCAACTTGATGTCACTCACTCCCACCCAGTCACATAACCCACCTAGCAACACCTACCATTCTCTCTATGTCTCTCTCTTCCTCTCCCTATCTTCCCCTCTCTCTCCCCTCTCCCCCTTCTCTATCTCTCTCTATCTCTCTCCCTATCTTCCCCTCTCTCTCCCCCCCTCTCTGTATATCACTTTGTATGTGTCTCTCTATGTCTCTCTCTCCCCCCCTCCCTCTTTGTGTGTGTCTGTCTGTCTGTCTCTCTCTCTCTCTCTTGGAAAGCCATGGCTGGGCCAAGCCAGCAAGCTCTTCTTGGAGCGCTTCACTACTCCTTTTATTTCTTCTTTTTCGAAATCTGGGCTGGCTGAGGAAGGATCGCCAGCAGCAGCAGAGACTTCCCTTTGGGCCACTGTCCTCCTTCCCCCACTCCATCTCCTCTCGTGACCCCCTGGCCAGCTGTGGCTGAGCCAGGAGTGTGTGCATGCATGGGGAGACCCTCTGCAACCGAGCGCCAAAGCGCAGCAAAGGCACGCACACTTAAGGAGGGTCTTAAGAGGATGCAGCTTCTCTCCTGCACTGAGGCTCCAGCCATCGCCGTGCCATGTCGTCGTCCCCCCTGCAGCTCTTTGGCCGAGTGTGGAGGGCGCGAACTCCAGCCCAAAGTGGCAGGAAGTGAAGGCTGCTTTACGTGTAAATGTGGCGCGAAGGCAGGTACAGAGCCGCTTCGCTCCTGCACTCTCTGGTGACCCTCCTCCCCCTCCTCCTCTTGTGAGCCCCTGGTGGGCTGTGGCTGAGCCAGGAATGTGGCACTCGTGAGGAGACCCTCCTTAAGCGAGTGGCCACCTGCCCCGCGCGCGCCTTTCCTGCACTTTGGTGCTTGCTTGAGGAGGGTCTTCCCACACGTGCGCATGCTCCTGACTCAGCTACAGCCCACCAGGGGGTCATAAGACGAGGGGGAGTAGGGTCACCCGAAGGGAAGCCTCCGCTGTGGCTAGCGATCATTCCTCAGTCAGCCTGGATTTCCAAAAATATCTAAAAAAAATAAAAGGAGCGAGGCCAACCAGTGATGGGACAGGGAGCCACAGCAGAGAGCCCAAAGAGCCGCATGCAGCTCTGGAGCCGCAGGTTGCCAACACCCAGCCTAGGAAAAAGTGGAACAGAAGCAGTAAACAGGCAGATAGTACTTAGATTACAATCTGAATCCACCGTACACTGAGCCACAATTTCTTTATTTAACCATTGAAAGTCAATCAGTAAGTCACAATGGCTTGGATCACATAAAATGCTGTATCATAAGCATGGTTTACACACCACAGGTTGGATTCACTGATAAATCCATGTTCAGTCTTAGTATAGTATAAGGAATCTAATAATTTTTTCCTGTTTACCTAAGTGAACCAAAACAGAGTATGTTTCAACTGTGGCGTTTTTCCATGTTCTCAAACTCATACAACAATCAGATGATATTCCTACAACTGATGAGTATAATATATTCCTGCACAGCTTTTTTTATAGAACGGACGAAAGACAAAATTGAATTTTTAGCTGCCATTGTAAATGTACTATTTGTTTTTGTTTCTTAGTGACATGTGGGCCCTTGGCTGTGTTCTTTATGAAATGTGTACATTGAAACATGCAGTAAGTTAAAGTTTAATATTCTTAATCACCTATTCTTAGCATTTCTATCCCTTGCTGATAATATTTTTGGTAATTGGGTATTGGAGAAGAAATAAATAATTGCCTTAGTTATTTTATCTATGTTCTCAGTCGTCACGACAAATACTATTTTGTTTTAACAATATAAAATGTTTTTATATAATCTTACATTCTTACATAAAAAGCTATTGTACTTTATACATATGTTGGATCATTTGAATGTCCAAACATAGCTGGTACTATTTGAGGGTTCAGATCCCACATATAGATGCTTTGAATAATATTGTAAAGAAAAGGTCACAAAATGTGAGATTATAGTTAGCAATGTTAAGATTTAAGTTATCCATTTATATTCATTCATCCTTCATTCATCAACTTTTCAGCATAAATTAACATGTTTAACATTTATTAATATGTCAAGTTCCTTCTTCCTTACAGTAATTTGCACTACTTAAGTATGTTTACTGAGATAAATCGTAGTTTCAGTGTGTCAAATTTTTGTATAAATATAACCTTGAAATAATTGTGTGGAGCCTGTTTTATTGGTTTATATTTGCGAACTGCATTCTTTATATTTCTGAATCACTGTGAGAAGTGAATCCCCTCCAGATTTGTGAAAAAATATAGAATATGATGAAAACTACAGAACAAAATGACTGATCAGGTTTTTTCATTTAATCTAATCTAGATTAGTTCTTGTAAAAATTCCCAGTTTATACACATAATATGCAAATATTGAAAAAAATATCTGTGAAAGTTTCTTGTTGGGTGAAAAAAGTTAATATCTTAAAATATATTTTAAAGTAACTTAAGGATATCACTAAGTATATTTAACAGCATTGCTATTATCCAATAAATTCTACTTTTCTCTCTAGTTTGAAGCTGGTAATATGAAAAATTTAGTTCTCAAAATAATCTCTGGATCATTTCCTCCTGTTTCTACACGTTATTCCCATGAACTTCGGAGTCTAATTTCACAGTTATTTAAAAGAAATCCAAGAGATCGACCATCTGTTAACTCCATATTGGAGAAAATGTTTATAGTTAAACGCATTGAGAAATTTCTTACACCACAGGTACGTATTTGAACCTTTAGGTCTAGGCAGTGAGTTCAAAAGTCCATTTTAGATTTTTTGCTTCCAAGAACCATTAAAAATTCCTTTATCAGTGATTATATTAATTATTATTCTATTTCATAAAATGTTTAAAGATATTGTGAAAACAGGCATTTTTTCCCTCCAGACCAAGAGGAAAAGCCTCCATTTATGATAGCCAGGGGAAAAATGGAAGATGTTAAAGCCTCAGGCAAATAGAAATAAACTAAATAGAGAATTCCATCAACAAGGAAGAAAGGGCAAGGAAAGATATGTCAACCAATAATGTCATCAAATAAAAGGAAAAAAGGGAGAAAAGTTGCAAGAAAAGTTTTATAGCAAATAGAAAACTGCATGAGAACTTTGTAAGATCCTTATGAAAGCCAGTTTGGTTAGTGATTAAGGTGGAGGACTAGGAGCAAGGAAATCAAATTTTTGACTGTGTCTAGACACAGCCTAGTTGGCCTCTTCAATTAAAGATGAAGAAGTGAAGGTAGTAGGTAGATTTGATTATTGCCTAAGAAACAATAAAGATGAATGGAAAAGTAGAAGAGAACCCAGAAAGATGATGGAAAGGTAGAAGAAGAATTCTAGATGGGAACGGAATGACGAGTATTTTAATGACATTAATACAGTTAAAGTAATAGTTTTTTTCTAGTGGTGATGTACAGCTAAGAAAACTAGATATTGATAAGGAGTGAGAGAAGGACATACTGAGAGAACTGTGGACTGGTAGAAGAATCAGCTAGTCTTGGACTAAATAAAAACTGTTACCTTAGGTAATGATCAGCAAACAGAAGCTTGCATATTTTGGGAATATGAGATCGGCAGGTGTGGGATTAGAAAAACCTATGCCTGGCAAATGGAGGAAAGTAGAAAAAGGGAAAGAAAACTAATACAATGAATAAATGGAATTTAAGATTAGAATTTCCTGAGCTATGACCATTAGAAATCAAGCTGGCAAAACATTAGCCATACAATCACTGAAAATTGAACTTGATTTAATAATACCAACTAATTACAGACTATGCTGAATTACTATTGAGTTAAATAATTTCATATTTAAATTTTATTTCAACATTTTGCCTAAGGTTTTGAAAAGCTGTTACAATTGCTACTATGTAGTCATATGTGGAAGTAAATTTGATTCTTAATTTTGACTCAAATATTTATGGAGTCCTTGGTGTTCTCTGAGCTTGATTGCTTGCTTGTTTTATTACTCAACTAGGTAATACCTTCACAGTTCAACCCTGAGTTTACTCTTATATACTCTTCTACTAGAACCAAATATTTACTTGAAGCCAATTTTTTTCCAACCTAGTTGCCTTCTAGGTTATTGAATTACAGTTTGAATAACCATTAGCTAATGGCATCCTGAGATTTTATTTTATTTTATTTTATTTTATTTTATTATTTATTTATTTATTATTTATTTATTTGTCAGGAATGTATTAGGTAATAAGTATAAACATAGATTGGATACATAAAACAGATACAAATAGAGGAAACATTAGGATAGGGACGGTAGGCATGCTGGTGCTCTTATGCATGCCCCTTACAGACCTCTTAGGAATGGGGTGAGGTCAACAGTAGA
>JANHZT010001485.1:193001-216473 GCA_032468215.1 Stegonotus admiraltiensis | reverse complement strand
AAACCCCTACCGCCCACCATGAAAGCTGGAACGCCCACTAGTGGGCGGTAGGGACCAGGTTGACTACCACTGCTCTAAAGCATATGAAAATCAGTGGGATTAATTGTATAAGGTTAGGCTAATGAATATTTTCTGAATATTCTTCTCAATATTGTTTTACTATGAGCAATATTTTATCTATCCAATTTTGTGCAAAGAGTTGACATTGTTATTCTCTCTTGCATAGCAAAGAGACCAGCCCAAGGGCAAAACTTAGCCTCTGCTGCACCTGCTCACAAAATTACCAGACCTGCTGCTAAATATGGAGTGCCTTTAATACTTAAGAAATCTGGGGATTCAACTAAGAAGTTCTGTGAGAAGCCTATAACTAAATGTAGACAGGTGAGAGCCTATTTAATAATAAAAGTATTTTCAATCTTTGGGATAGAAAAGGGGTACATTTATTACTGAAAGTGTTTTACATTGCACTTTTCAGTGTCATAATTTCACCCACAAATTCCCTAACAGGAACTGAAACATAGTATATAACTAGTTTTTGCACCTAGTTTGATATTGAATGCTGATTCAAAATATGTAATATATATTTCCACTGACTTTTACTTGTCTTTTATTGTAGATGAAATGTGCATCATATTTGACTAAATGTATATGAATACATGTAGCTACTGTGTTTCCCCAAAAATAAGACCGGGTCTTATATTAATTTTTGCTCCAAAAGACACATTGGGACTTATTTTTTGGTTAAAATGCATCCCTCTGGCTGATGATCTTAACTGGGGCTTATTTTTTGGATAGAGCTTATATTACAAACATCCGAAAAAATCATGCTAAGACTTATTTTCCGGTTTGGTCTTATTTTCAAAGAAACATGGTATTTGTAGGTTAATGGTTAAAACAGCTGCAAAGTAGAGCAATACTGAAGTTTCATGTTAGTGTCATTTTCAAATACGTTGTCTTATTTAAAACAGCAGTAATTCAGAATCCTACCAGTAAATATTCCTGAGAAATCTAAAATACATAATATCTAAAACCAATAGGTTCTGGTTAATTGACCAAATGTTTAACTTCAAAAAGTGCAAAATAATGCAGTTTTAAGTGGATCTTCCTGAATATATTGTGACATTATGACAATATATGGAATATATTATGTTAAATGTTCACTATTGGACCTCATATTCAAAGTAGGACATGGATACTTAATCAACTAACAGTTAACTATATCAAATTAAGGTTGAGAAGAATAAAGTTAAGTTGCCACTTAGTTATAAGTTTGGATAAGTCATTTATTTTCAGAGTAGAGTAACCCATCTGATTGATAAAAGGTTGAAAATGTGTGGATAAAAGAGTGTGCAGGTTGATGAATCTCCTAGGAGGAGAGGCAACGTTTGAAATAAAATCTTTGTATTACACATTACCATGTTTAAATTTCTAGGTTAGATCTGGTCTATATTGTACTACCAGCAAAAATGCAAATGAATTAACTCCACAGCCTATCTGAGTTGGCATTTTCTCTAACAGCCTTTAGATATCATCAAAGTTATATTTTTGTCTAATCTGCTCATAGATACATGTTTTAATACCCCATCTTTTGAACAGATCAGTTATTACTTTTGATTGGGTGTTTTAGGTTGTATAATTGTTTTTAGATGCTTTGGCTGTTATGTGGTATAAATGTTTTTTAGAAAAAATCTGTGCTTGGGGCTTTCAGTAGTGAATATATACCATGATTATTCTGAAATGAGAGCTTATTATAGTTCCTAATTATCACTAGGATTTTTAAAATTCTGTTTCCATTCATATAGAAATAGAATATTATATTAACAACACGTTCTATATATTCAGACATACTATATTTTCTTTTGTGTTAACTTGTAACATAGTTTCAGTGCTGACTTTTGCAATCCTTTGGTAATCTATTTAACAGGTGGTTTTTAGAAAAATGTCATGGCTCTTATAAGCATTTTTTTTTAAAGATAGAACTATTCATTTGTTAATTTTTTTAATCTGTAAACTGTAGAATATGGTCTTAAACAAATATTGCTTAGCAAAGCAAGCTACTCATTTCACAAGATTTATTGGATAGTATTAAATTGTATGGGTAGTCCTTGACTTACGGACTAAACTTAAGCCCAAAATTTCAGTAGTAAGTCATGCTGGTTGTTCAGAGGGTCACAACATTACCATGCCCAATTTAGGCACATGTGGTGGTTGTTAAGAGAATGCTATGGTTGTTAAGCAAATCCTTTGTCCACATGGGTGTTTTTGCCAGAAACTGGAAGTTAACACATGTTTTCTACAGAGGAAACAAATTGTGTGACTGCAGGATGCTGAAAATGGCCATAAATACAGTCTGGTTGCCAAGCCACAAAATGTGGTATGTGACTGGGGGAAGCCCAGCTATTGAAACTTCAGATCCAGGTTGTAAGTAGCTTTTCAGAGGTCCGTCATAACTTTGAATGGTTTCTTAGCAATTGGTTGTACGTCAAGGACTACCTGTGTTCCTACATATCGTCCGAGAGAGTAATTGCTAATATTTAATTTGAAAATACTCCTTTCCATCTTTTTTGGTTACATTTAACAGTTAATTGAGGAATAAAACAAGTCATTATTTAAAATAACATTACAATAATAAAGCATTAAGAACTAAACATAAAGATGACTTTGTAAACTATAAGCCTTTACTAATTTATCTGTGAAAAGTTAATCTATTTATTAGTAAAAATGCACTGGGCCCACAACAATAATTGTAAAGTTTAATTTTAAACTATTGATTTCACATTCTCAATATGTAATATGTAAGTTCTTGCTAATTTGCAGTTTCACTTTTTATTTAGGGCCCTCCACCTCCATTGAAGAAAGGGAAACTACTAGACGAAAGGAGGAAAATGTTTGAGGTATATAGCCAAGGAAATAAGAAATTAGGCTAGAAGCTTTTAAAAGCAATAAACAAAAATCTTGAAATCTTTCCTCTTTTCCTTACAATAGAACATTTCCATTTTCCAAATGAGAATACACCTTTGTGCCATAGAGTCATTACTATCCTAATCAGAATATGATAATAATTCATACTTTAAATCAGTTTCCATTTTTCAGGAAGCAGTTAAAAAGAAAAGGCTAGAGGAAAAACAACAGCGTGAGCAGGTAAATTGAAGGCTTTGCTATTTTTGTTTTGGTTTTTTGACAGATTGTAGGAATCTGCAAAATTCTTATGATTAATTGTGGATGTTAAATAACTTAGATTGCTGCTAATTAAAAACATTTTCATCCTTAATTTTTAGATCAGTGATATGAAGGTTGAGCAAATGAGAAGACTTGGAAAAGAAAGGGTAAAATGTTGGACTTTAAACATTAATCAGGAAGTTCGGTTTTCAGAACTTCCATTGGATTCTAAAGTCTAGTTTTAATTTTTCCTCCTCTTCTCCAGATGGAACGAATAAACAGAGCCAGAGAGCAAGGATGGAGAAATGTTCTTAGCATAAGTGGTAGTAGTGAAATCAAGGTTGGGCACTCCTATCTTTCTATATGAAATTACTTTTTATAGTTACTACAAATGTGAAGAGGAGCAAACAAGAACTTCTTTTTACATTCATAGGCTCAATATTTTGGTGGGGGAGGAGCTATTGTGCCTTTACCTGTTCCTGGTCGAGGACCATATGAACACTACCATGCTATTTTTGATCAGATACAGCAACAAAAAGAAAATCTTAAAATAGAAGGAAAAGATGTAAAGTTGAATGAAAAGCCTGGTCTAGAGCCTAGTCAAAGGTATGTCTACCTTCATTAAAAAAAATCATAACATGTAATTCTGGCGTAAGGCACTGAAAATTACTGTGCATATTTATCTACAGAGGATCTCCACCTGGAGTTCATGCAGGAATTCATAATGGGCCTGCAGCTTACCATCATTCATCTGATGCAGATGCTATTAGGAAAGGAATGAAAAGATTGGAGAAGGTCTCTAGACAAGCCAATGCAAACAGGTTGAGTAATGATACATATCCTGTGTGTGTAGATGAAGAAACACTTAATGTACTGAGAATCACAGACATGGGTGCTCAAAGGGATACCTGAAAGAAGTACATTAATTATTCATGCTTCACACATTGCTTCTAAAGATACCATGCTCTATTTCACACATTAAACTAAAATTTTTACATTACATTCAATGTTGTTATTCTTTTAATTTTGTGAAGCTACACAGAATTCAGCTGGGCAGCCTACTATCAAATCGTTATTATGACTATAAAACAGCATAAACAGATGAAATATAGTCATTCAAAAACCACAGAGGATAGATCAGAGTAAAAATAAAAATATAAAAAATTATAAAAAGCTAGAAGATATAAAAGATGCACGAATTAAAAACAGAGTATATAGAAAAACAATCTAAAAGAATGGATAGGTACCATATTTTTTGGACTATAAGACACACCTACCTTTTAGGGAGGAAAACAAGAAAAAAAAAACCCTCTGCCTCCCAGCAATTTGCCTCCTTGCAGCAAGCAGCAATCAGCCTGGTCAGCTTCAGCACAGCCTGATTTAGCACAATCAGCTGATTGGTAGTTGGATTTGCCTCCTGGAATTCTGCCTATCAGCTATTCCAGGCTGCGAGGATTGCCACTGCCCATCATCTCCCATCGCCGCCACCATCTATCGCCACCTCCGTGCTCCCCATTTTCAGCCTCCACACACCCCAGTTTTGGCCCATTCCAGGCAGAGGGGATAGGTGGTCAAAAATGGGCATGTGGAGGCTGAAAATGAAGTGCGCAGCGGCAGTGATAGGCGGAGGCAGCAATGTGGGGTGGCGATCCCTGCAGCCTGTAACAGCTGATAGGTGGTATTTCGGGAGGCCGATCCAACCACCAATCAGCTGCTCATGCTGAATCTTTGCTATTTGCTGCAAGGAGACAAATTGCTGGGAAGCAGAGGCTGAAGGATGGGGGCCGGCGGGTGGGCAGAGCTTCGGCAACATTTGCTCTATATGACACACAAACATTTCCACCCACTTTTGGGAAGGGAAGTGCATCTTATACTCCGAAAAATACGGCATGTATAGGGGAACATAAAAGATTAGTATGTGGAAAACTATATCAAGTTACCAGTCTCTCTAATTGGCAAAGGAGGTGTTCATTAAACATAGTTTATAAGACTGGTGATTATGTTATGAATTTTGAGTGCTGCTCAACATTGGCAAAATTGGATGGCAACATTGGATGTTGTAGCAAGGTTGGTATCTGAAAGCGGCAGGGTAACGTAAAATTACCTTGTGTACCCTGGATATTTATACAGCAATGGGGTAACCCACTAAATAAAAGTATTTCAAAATATTTATGAGATAATAATAGAAACAAAAATAACAAAATAGCATTAATAAAACAATAATACCTAAAGTAAAATAATACAGAAACACCCCTACGTTAAAACATTATATGAAACATTGAAAATATCAAAAAATACAAAGAATCTCACTTCATATTAAATTTGTTTATGTGCTTACTAGTAGACTTACTAGTCTACTAAGGTATGTATTTTAGAAATGGCAGTAAATCACCTTCATCCAAATTTTCGTGACAATGGGCCTCATCTCAGATATGAAAGGATTCAAAAAACATTTCTTTAAAAGACTACTAGACAACCCATGAACCACTGGGTTATTGTTTCAGAGATATTTACTTAAACAGAAATGACTAAGGGGAAAAAGTAGAAGTGGGAGATGGAACAGCTTCCAACTTCCTTCCAGCTTGACTCTGACTTCACTCTGATAGTTGATTGTGGGATTGGTCTACATAGCCTCCAGAAGGCTGGGGCAGGACCAGTCTCCCTGATCTCCAGAAACCAAAGGAAGAGCAAGTCTACTCAGCCTTCAAAGGGCTAGACTGGTAGTGGTCCACTGAACCTCTGGGTGGCCCTGGGGCAGCAATGAAATAACCACAAATTTGCCAACTTTCAATCCCATGGGAGACATGGGTCCCAGATTTTTGACACATTCTGTAAGTTAGCCCTTTTGAGGTACATTGGTTCAAAAGCTATTGCACTGTGATGCATTGTTTCACCCAGTTAAACGTTTCAGACACAAGAGTTTTAGTACTATAAGGATAATACAAGAACAATCCAATATAGAAGGACACTTGTGAAGGAAGCACGGGAAAAATTTTTTTCCAAGCAGCTAGTATAGGAGTTTTTAAACCTTACCCAATATTACCCAGTCTTATTAGTTAACAGTATTCTTTTCATTTAGTGCACTTAGTGTTTAAAATTTAAGTCATTATGAAGGCAACGGTATTACAGTGCTGATTATGGATAATTAGCCATTAAAAATAAACTGTTTTAAAAACTAAATTTCACTGGATTAAATTCAGTCTGGTGAATTCATCAATGAAATGAATATTATTGGTAGAACGGTCTCACCTCTCTTTTATCTTTTACAATGCTTCTAATCATTTTAAAATGTCAAAATGTATAGCATGTGATATAATTAAAAGACAAAACACATGTTTATAAGTAATGCTATGCTCAATTGCTAACTTCCAATAATGTAAGTTTAATATATTCCATTTTAAATTATTCAAAATGCATCTAATGGAGAGAGCTCTTTTCTTTTAGTCTAGTATTTATATTTCTATTAACCATAGAACTCATATAATTGTCTTGGAAAGTCAGGATAGATCCTTTTTCCCCTCTGGCTCCACATTGCGCTGTGTGACAGAGGGAGATGTTATTAGGATGAGATTCTGAGGAGCATAATTTTTTATTTACATACATGGAATGTTGCTGGTTTTAATTTTGAAACTTCCTTTTCATTATATCTTAATGTCCTACGTATATTTCTAACTAGTTTTTAATATGTTAGTAATAAACACTATATCATCACTTACTTTTCTCCTAAACAGTTTCACAAGTGTAAAAATTCAATATTCATTACAATCTAAAACCTTTAGTGAATAATAATTCTGTGCAGTAGATATGTCTCTTCATACAGAGTTGGCATGTGTTTGTGCGTGTGCATGAGCATGAGCACGCATGCAAAGAGTAGCTCTAAATCTTCATATTCCTGTTGGTTGGCATGCTGGTTAGTCTACTGGGAATTGAAATCCATCAGTTTCAGAAGTAAAGAGATTTTAAAATGTCCAGAAATATTAAAACAATGGGAACTTGTTTTTCCTAGAATAAAAAACATGGAAATATTAGAAGAAAATAAAACTTATAATGTATGCTGCTACCAATGTCTACCCTACTTCCTATGTTTTGAGGCCTAATAGAGGACAGGAAGTCATCCAGCAACTTCAAAGTAAAAAGTGAAAGCAAGCTCCTGAAAAAAGGATTGATTACTTCTTTTTTGAGTCAAGGTCCCTTTGCAAGATGATCTGCATTTTTGCCCTTCCATTTGAGACCTTTTAACTCAGGGGTGTCAAATTCATGTCATGGAGACGTCATGTGACATATCTGGAGTTTTTTCCTTTTCGCTAATCCGGGCGTGACCAGTGCATGACGGAATCTGCCCGCAGGCCACGAGTTTGACAGCCCTGTTTTAACTTGTTCTCTGGGTATACAAAATGCAATGGTCTGATAAATTTAAATTGTCCTGCATTACTGTATATTGCATTAGAAATCATTCTGGGAACGAAAACCTAAGTATCATCGTATACTTTCTTAACTGCAGATAGTCCCCAACTTACAACCACATTTGAGTCCAAAATTTATGTTACTAAATGAGAAATTTGTTATGTGAGTTTTGCCCCATTTTACAACTTTTCTTGCAACATTTGTTAAGTGAATCACTGCAGTTGTTAAATCAGTAATACGGTTGTTAAGTGAATCTGGTTTCCCCATTAACTTTACTTGTCAGAAAGTTGAAAAAGGTGACCATATGACCCTGGGACACTGCACCTGTCATAAATGTGAGTTCGTTGTCAAACATCTGAATGTAAATCACATGACCATGGGAATGCTGCAACAGTCATAAGCATGAAAAATTGTCGTAAGTCATTTTTTTCAGTGCTGTTGTAACTTTGGTCACTAAGCAAACTGTTGTAAGTTGAGGACTACCTGTAGTTTATATATCATTTTAAAATAAAATATTAGGAAATATTCAATTATTCTGTGTTTTCTTAGTTTTGAAGGCCATGATAACATTGGGCATTTTTCTTTTATAATTTTTCTTTCCCCCCCCCCTCCTGTTTATAATAGTAAATCCATACTTCAAGTGTTTCAGTGATAGACTGAAAATAGTTTAGGCAAAGCCCCTACTCTCTACCCTAACCCACTGCAGTAAAGCCCCTCTGGAACTGAACAATTGCTTTCATGGCCTCCCCCTGGAAGAAAATATGCACGCACATATATCATCATCAATAGTTTCTAAAAAGGAGACATTCCCAGCATTCTTATGACAGGAAGAAAAGTATCCCAGAGTTCCCTAGGGAAAAAAGGAAAATATTGGTGATCGGACACTCAGTTCTTTGGGGAACAGAAACAATAGTTTGCAGACTGAACAATTTAGGGAGGTATGTTGTCTCCCTGGAGCAAAAATTAAAGATGTAACTGAGAACCTTCCTAAAATAATCAACCCCATGGGTTACTACCCCTCTCTTCTACTATATGTGGGGACCAATGGCACAACAATGAATCTAAAAACAATAACAAGATTACAAACAGCTAGGGAAGAAAATTAAAGCTCAAGTGGTGTTTTCATCTATACAACAAACAGAAGGCCAGCATCCAACAAGGGAGCAAAGGATTTGAAAAATGAACTGCTGGCTTAAAAACTGGTGTCAACAAGAAAACTTTAGTTTCCTAAACCATGGTCTGCATTACCTACATGAAGGGCTGCTGGCAAGGAATGGAGTCAACCTTACAAGAACTGGAAAGAATATATTCAGAAAACGACTGGCTCAGACTAAAATTGAGAAGGGGGGGAAATCTTCAAGACCTTTAGAACCTAATTCCAAAGAAAAATCACTAGATAACCAATCATATAAGGAGGTAGGATGTAAAGAGGAAGAAGATGAAGAAAAAAAAGGAAAAACACAGTGAAGTAGAAAGTGATGGAGAGGATGGAAAATCCAGATACAAAGTCGGAGATATAAGAAACATACCCAAGACCCATAAAGGACTGAAATGGCTATATACTAACGCTCAAAGTTTAGGGAACAAACAGGGAAGTTGAAGTATTAGTACATGAAGGTAGATAAGATATAGTTGCCATTACTGAAACATGTTGAGATGAAATTCATGACTGGAATGAACTGATGAAAGGATGCAAACTAGTCAAAAGAAACAGGCCGAACAAAAGAGGAGGTGAAATTGCATTATATATAAAATCTCTACAGATATCCTACATCTCTACAGATATCCACAAAACCAAGGATGAAAACCACCTAGAATCCATATGAGTCATTATAAAAAAAAAGAATGACATTGCTATAGGCATATACTACAGGCCACCCAACCAAGTAGAAGAAATAGATGAACTTTTTGCTAATTAATTAATTAATTAATTAATTAATTAATTAATTAATTCTGCAGTAGTAATGGAAGACTTTAACTACCCTGATACCAACTGGGAGACAAACTGCAGCAAGTGGCAGATCAAACCAACCTAGCTGATAACTTTTTCATCCAAAATGTAAGAAAGGAACTAGAGGAAAAGCTATACTGGACCTAATTCTTACTAATTCTTACTATAGAGGGCGTTGAAGTTGCTGGAACTTTGGGTGAGTGACACGTCATATTGGAATTCAATATAATGCAAACAAAAGCAATAGAATATAATCCAGCCAGTGTCTTAAACTTCAAAAGAGGTGATTTTAATGAACTCAGCCTAAGAAAAATTCCATGGATAAAATTTCCTAAAGAGGAAAACAACTCAAGAAGCATGGGAAAAGCACAGTCTACCACAATACCACTGAAAAAGAAAAACAAGAAACCCAAGAAGAAATCAGCATGGTTGCACAAAGATCTTTCTGATAAATTGAAAGACAAAAAGAACAAGTACAAAAAACGAAAAGAAGGAAGGACACATAACCACCATGTTTCCTCAAAAATAAGACCTGATCTTATTTTCTTTTGGCTTCCAAAATAAGCACTAGGGCTTAGTTTTGGGAGATGTCTTGTTCCTTTTCAGTGCTGCTGCCACAAGGCAGGGGAGTGAAGCTGTCCCACATGCCCTGCACTGGCTTACCTCAGGACCCTTGCAGCCAGGCCATCCACACCCCGACACTTGCCTTGCCTTGTGACAGTGGCTCCAACAGCCCTGTCCAGTAAGACCTCGCATGGCCACCTGCCCACTTCTTCCAGCACCAGCATGGCCCCAGAACAGGAGACCAAGCAACACATCAGTGCCACAGCCATGAGACGGGAGGGTGGAGCTGCTCCACATGCCCTCATCTCATGGCTGCGGCACCGGCTCATTGCTCAGCCTTCTGCTCTGTTGTGGCTGCTAGCAAGCAGAAGTGGGCCGGCAGCCAATACAGGGTCTTTAAGGATGTGGCTGTTGGCGCCAGCACCATGAGGCGAGGCAGTTGTCACAGCACGGACAGCCTGGCAGCAGGGACCTTGAGGTAAGCCAGTGCGGGACAACTCCCTGTCACTCAGCCTCCTGCTCCAGTGCTGCACTGGTGCCAGAAGAAATGGACTGGTGGCCATATAGGCTCCTGCTGCACATGGCTGCTGCTGCTGAGAGGCAGTTTGTGGATGGCCTGGCTGCTGGGGCTCTGAGATAAGCTGGTGTGTGTGTAGCAGCTCCTCCCCCAACCTCACCATGTGTCGGCACTGCGACAGAATGGGTAGGTGGGTGGCTGCCAGGTGCTTAAATAGGGCTTATTTTGGGGGTAGAGGTTATAATTGGGTGCACATGCAGAAAACATACTAGGGCTTATTTTTGGTATAGGTCTTATTTTCTGGGAAACATGGTAAGACAGTATCAGCAGACAGCCTGAATCTGCAAAATCAGGAAAGCAAAGGCTCAGAATGAACAAATATTTGCAACAAAAGTCAAAGATAATTTTTAAAAAGAGTTGCTTTCAACATATAAATAAGAAAAAGGTCAAGGAAACAGGTCCACTTAAGAGAAGATGGCAAGGAAATAACAGTAGAGATAAAGCAGAACTGCATAACTCATTCTTTGCATCAGTCTTCATGCACACAGAAAAATCCTATAGGCCAACCTACCAAAAACATAACTGTAAAAGACAGACTAGAAATAAAAATAAGCAAGAAAATGGTTAGAGAACACCTATCTGAGCTTGATGAATATAAATCACTGTGACCAGACGGATTACATCCCAGAGTTCTGAAGGAGTTGGCAAATGTTATCTCAGAACCATTGTACTATATCTTTCAAAAATCCTGGAACATTGGGGAATTACCAGAGGATTGGAAAAGATTGCACGCAAAGCATGTGCGCAGAGAGGCAATCGCGCACGAAGTGCGTGCACAAAGAGAACCGGTAGTAAAATCGGTTAGAATCCACCTCGGGTTGCAGGGTTTGTGTTTGTCTAGAAAAGAAAAGAAAGATTAGGAGGAACATGATAGCAATATTCCCGTATTTGAGAGGTTGCCACAAAGGGTGGGGAGGTCAACTTATTTTCCAAAGCACCAGAGGGCAAGACAAGAAACAATGGATGGAAACTAATCAAGGAGAGAAGCAACCTGGAATTTAGAAGAAACTTCCTAACAGTGAGAACAATTAACCAGTGGAACAGCCTGCTTTCAGAAGTTGTGGGTGCTTCATCACTGGAGGTTTTTAAGAAGAGGCTGGCAAGTAGTACATGTCATTTAATGAAATGAAAATCAATTTGCAATTTTTTTTCACTGAGGGGTTCTAAAAATGTGTTTTTACACCAAGAATTCAAATTTGCAGTTATTTTTGCAATTGCATGATGCTTAGCTTAGTATGGGAAATCCATGTCTGATCATATACCCCACAAAAGTGTCTTGTAGCCCAAATACTGTTAACTTTATCTTCTCAAAATTATACTTTGTGCTTCAAAAATTAGCATCACAAAGCAATTATCTGAGTTACAAAAATGTTTAAACAATTTCATCAAGTCTTGTTTTGATTTGTTTTCTGACATCAGCTGCTGACTTGATATAAACCCTCACGTTTCTCACACGTATACACTGTGCTTGCTACCTCTGTGACCTGTTTCACAAATCTCTATTGATTGGGCATGGCAGGGCTATTGTGGTACTTGCATTGGTTCATCAACGAACTTCTTTATTTCCGCTATAGTAAGTTTGCATGTCAAAGGTGGCTCATATACACCTTCAGACCAGTGAATCAGTTCCAGCAGAGTGGGTGCTCTGTTGTTGATTAAAGGCATTTTTCTTGCACATACAGAAAAATCTCCCAGCGCATCATCATCTGCACCCCTCAAGTCAATGAACTTTTGCACACCAGCTCTCCTCTCTTGAATATCATCTGAACACAACAGTGTCTGGATTATCATTTCACTGAAAACATGCCATGCTGAGCACTGAATAGTTGGCAAAACAGCATGTACTACAGCCGCCTTTTGCAATCTGACTTGCTGCAACTGGAACAACACATACCTTCAATCCAGGAATGTTTTACTTTGATGTCAAACTAGCAAGGGCAGTATACCCCAATGATGTATTCCACTATCATCCTTAGGTTTTGGAGAGTTTTGCCTTTAAAGCCATCTTTTGAAACCCATATTCAACAAAGTTTATTTGCAGTTGTCAAGCAGTGTGAATGGCTTACGGGGCCAATTTCCACAAGGGCCAGATCTGTGGGAAGTTCTGTCCGTATTGTCTGTGTGATCCTATATCAATATGCTTGATCAGTAGAGAGATCCTTTACAACACTCGCTCAGTGAAATGAGAGGGTCACCAATTGAAACTCTGGTGAATGAAGGATCAATGTCAAGTTACGTTGCAGTGTCTAGCATGTTGCCAATTTTACCTGCCCATTTGTTGTCTTCCCATCCAATTTTGTGATTAAGTGTCGCAGAGGTAATTCATTTGTGTACACCACCAGATCAAGCTTGACCTTCTACCTGGTGCATGGCAGCACCTTCACAGCCAGTATTAACATTTGTAGAATCTCCTCCACTGGCCCTGAAGCTTTTGTCAATGCCTTTCTTCTTCATGAAATATACCAGATTATCTGCAATCACTTGAGCAGATTTTGTTTTTCTGTTTTTGAGCCTTTCTCTGGAATGAAATGATAAATATATCTTCCACGCGGCTCACTGCACACGGAATAATGTTGTTCTTTGATGGTACTGGGGAATTGCTGATCTGAATTTTTTGCTTTCAGCATAACTTTAGTTGCATCTACATGGCCGTCAAAGATGATGCATTCTATTTTGCCCTTCTTACAGAGCTCATCAAATTCTTGATCTAGGGACTTCATAATTTTTTTTCTGGGCTCTCTTGACTTTATTGTGGTCAACTACAAGTCTCTTGACTTCGGTGATCAAACCAGCATCTATGAAGTCGACTGTTGTTATGGCAGCAGTGACACATAGACCAACACCATATCTTATGCTCTGCATAGTGACATTTGTTATTTCTAATCTATTGTATTCTGTCTTCTTTTGAAGTAGAGGGCACATGTGTTTGATCTAAAGCCTCTACATACTGTAACTTCCATCACATTCCTCTTTATCTTCATCATCAGTCGTCTGTCCCTCATTTTCATCATAAGAGATAATATCTTCATTTGTCAGTATCGAAATGTCTGGAATACTTCTCAGCTTATTTAGTGAGCTTTTGTCTCTCATCGTCTTGCTGCTTTTGCCTTTTGCCTAGTTGTTTCTGCTCATGCAATCTGGCAAACCAATGTGGTGTTATCCAAAACAATGGTATCTTCCTCTCCTTAGGGCAGGTACCATTAATGTGAGCTGCTTTTTTGCAGCCAGCAGGGCAGCTGAACTTGGCACACAGAACAATTTGACACTTGCAGTTGAGGATATCAAACAGTTGAGGTTTCTCAAGTTTCACAGTGAAAGTTTCTTTGACATCTAGCTTTCCTCTACCAAGAGATATATTTTTGGCTTGATCTCAGCTCTCTTGGAATGTTGTTCAAGATTGTCACTCATGAATTTACAACAGGGGTCACAAAAGAACTGTTAGCTTGTTCCCACTTTTCATATTTAGATATATGTCTTTGTATAATTTCTATCATCATCACTACTTCGTTCTCTTTAACAGTAGGCCATATCTGAGAATGTCTCGCAGTGTTGGGAGTCCAGACAGCACAAGTCTCTGCCGTCCCAGGTTGCTCATATGAGTGAATGTTCCCAATCTTGTTCTCCATTACAGATCACTCTCACAGGAAATGAGGCCAGCAGTATTAGTGTCAGACAAAATAATGTTTAACAAAAAGAAAAAGACAGCTGAACCTGTGAAATGAAACAAACAATGTTAAAAAGTTACGATATTTATGTAGTTCCTTACCAAGCACATCTAAATTTTATGAAAGTAATCAAAATATCTTTACAATCCCTAGGCATGTCACAACTTTTGAGCACCCCTTATGTTTGGAAATTGAAAGATGAAAAATTTGACATGACCTACCAGTAGACAGTCACTTGTCTGAAATGATATAAGGCAGTGATGGCTAACCTTTTCCAGACCGAGTGCTCAAAGAGCACGAACGTGCTCACCCGCACCCCCAAAATGCATGCACGTGCAGCCCCCCGCACACGCCCACCCCCCACATGTATGACAGAGACCCAAAGACCAGCTGTCTGGCAGGAGCCGCGCGCACATGCACAGCAGAGCTGAACTAGGACGCTAGCTCGTGTGCCATCAGAGAGGGCTCTGTGTGCCCCCTCTGGCACGCATGCCATAGGTTCGCCATCACAGATATAAGGTCCTGCTTGAGTAGGGGCTTGGACTTGAAGACCTAGAAAGTCTCTTCCAACTTTATTTTGATTGATTGATTGATTGATTAATTGAATATTCTTAAATTAGTACTTATATCTGAATTGTATTGTACTGACTACTAAATAATTTTTTAAACAGATATGCTACATCTTGTGCTGAAAATTCTGCAGCTTAATGAGCAATGTAACATATCAAATGCAAGAACAACAACAATGAGCACCACTAATCAGAGAAGGCTGAATTAAAATAGAGGATCAGCATTTAAGAAGTAGCAGCCCTACTTGAACGGAACCAGTTAACAATCACAATGACTTCCTTCTGTATATTTGTAACTTTTCCTCATATAAATAGAATTTAATATTAAATTTCATATTTCATGTTAAAATAGTTTATTTGAATTCTAATATTCTGTCTCATTATTTTTATAAGTAACTTAAGGCAGTGCACATATATAAAACTCTCTTCTCCTGTTTGCAATTATTTTAGATATATTAAGATGTATTAATACATTCAACTTTCATATTATACTCAGGCAAAAAGGATGGATAGCTGCAGAAAGAGCCAAACAAGTTGAAGAATTCTGGCAACGGAAGCGAGAAGCCATGCAAAACAAAGCCCGCGCTGAAGGACATATGGTATGAAACTTTGGCATTCTACTGTGCAGGCATTTGAAGTATCTTTTTTATTGTTAACTCTGTTATCTACTTAATCTTCTATTATCTATTAAAATCTAATAACTTTTATGACAAGACAAATATAATTTTTATTTCTCAGAATCTTGGTTGAACAGTCCATGAAATATAAATAAAATATTTTTTATTATTAGTTATTGTCAGAAACTATTTTATTTCTATTATATCTTTTGCATCTTTCTTATTTTCTTTAATACACAGTGATTGTAGTTTGCAGTTCATATGACAATAAATCCTAACATGTATTTTAAAATGCAGTCATGTATGTCTGCGTGTATTTTCTTGATAATAATTTCCTAACTTCTGATTAATCCAACTGCATTGTAAATTAATTTTAAAATTTGGGCAAACAAGCAGTCTTGGTTTTCCTAATAAGTTCCTTTTAATTAAATCACTTTTTAAATTATATTGTAAGACTTAAGGGAGCAATAGAGAATTAAAGTAGAAAAAGAATCCTTCAATATATATGGATCTTTGCTTTCTTTAATACATCTAAAACAGATTATATCAAAGTAAACCCTTGTTCTAATTAACATGCTTTACTATTTTATGTTATAGGTTTTATACATAATTATATAATTAATGGGCTGTTCATATGAAAACCATAACTTCCTACTATACACTGTGTGCACAATTATTAGGCAAACTGTATTTTGGAGGATTAATTTTATTATTGAACAATTACAGTGCTCTCAGTCAATCCAAAATGTTAACAAACCTCAAACCTGAATATTTAAGAAAGTAAAAGTGGGGTTTTGGCTTTCTAAGGAAAATATCTATATGTGCACAATTATTGAGCAACTATTAGAGTGCAGAATTATGCAACTCAATGAAAAATGAAAATTTTCCCATCTCATTTAGTTTCATCTGTTAAAGTCAGAATAATGAACAAACAACTCAAAAATTTACAAATAAACATTACTGACAGTTCAAAAAAAATGAGTGACCAATATAGCCACTCTTCTTTTCAATAACAGTCATAAGCCTTCATGGAGTGTCAGTTTCCTGATCTGTTGATGATCAACTTTTTTGTGCAGACCCAACCACAGCCTCCCAGAGAGATGTACTGTTTTCCTTCACCATAAATCTCCCGTTTAAGAAGGGCTCACAAGTTCTCAATAGGGTTGAGGTCAGGTGAGGAAGTGGGCCGTGTCATCATTCTTTCATCTTTGAAGCCTTTACTGGCTAGCCGCACAGTGGAGTACTTCAATGCATGCGATGGAGCATTGTCCTGCATAAAAATCATGGTGGTCTTGAAAGATGTAGACTGTTTCCTGTACCACTGCTTGAAGAAAGTATCTTCTAAAAACTAGCAGTAGGTTTGGGACTTGATTTTGAGTCCATCTCAGGTGAAATGCTCCCAGTTCGGACCAGATCACCCGATCCGGTAGCGATGGCGGGCTGTTCGGAGAACTGATAGCAAAAATCCCTGCCCACCCCCCACCATGCCCAGCTGAGCCCGCGCAATCATTAGAGCCCTTTTTTTTTTTAATTTTAAAAAAATTTTTTATACAACCTCTTTGGCTGAAAAAATTCTTTTAAAAGAAAAAAAAAAAGGATCTCATGATCCAGCAGCTCAGCTGGGATCGCCAGAGGCTTCTGAAAGCATTTTTTTCTGCACCCTCTTCAGCCGAAGAGGTTGTAGAAAAAAAAAAGCCTTTAAAAGCCTCTGACGATCCCAGCTGAGTTGCCTGATCATCAGAGGCTTTTAAAAGCATTTTTTTCTACAACCTCTTCGGCTGAATAAATGCCTTTAAAAGTTAAAAATAAGCCTCTCATGATCCAGCAGCTCAGCTGGGATCATCAGAGGCTTCTAAAAGCATTTTTTTCTGCACCCTCTTCAGCTGAAGAGGTTGTAGGAAAAAAAATGCCTTTAAAAATCTCTGACGATCCCAGCTGAGTTACCTGATTGTCAGAGGCTTTTAAAAGCATTTTTTTCTGCAACCTCTTTGGCCGAAGACGATGTAGGGGGAAAAAAGTCTTTAAAAGCCTCTGGCAATCCCAGCTGAGTTGCCTGATTGTCAGAGGCTTTTAAAAGCATTTTTTTCTGCAACCTCTTAAGGTTGTAGAAAAATGCTTCTTTTAAAAAAAAGTTGACCACGCCCACCCAGTCACCTTACCCCCCCATCAAGCCACGCCCACAGAACCGGTAGTAACAAATTTTACATTTCACCACTGGTCCATCTTCAACCCTAAAAGGTCCAACTAGCTCATATTTCATAATACCAGCCCATACCAGTACCCCACCTTCACCTTGCTGACGTCTGAGTCGAAGTGGAGCTCTGTGCCTGTTACTGATCCAGCCACGGGCCCATTCATCTTGTTTGTCAAGAGTCACTCTCATCTCATCAGTCATAAAACCTTTGAAAAATCTGTCTTCAGATATTTCTTGGCCCATTCTTGCCATTTCAACTTATGTGTCTTGTTCAGTGGTGGTTGGATTTCAGCCTTCCTTACCTTGGCCATGTCTCTGAGCACTGAAAACCTTGTACTTCTCGGCATTCCAGGTAGATTGCAGTTCTGGAATATGACAGCACTGGAGGATAATGGGTTCCTGGTAGTTTCACGTTTGATTCTTCTCAAATATTTGACAGTTAATTTGTGTCTTTTTTTCTCAACAAAAGAAGTCAACCCTGTTGACTATTTGCAACAAAACTTTTGATGGTTCTGTGATCATGCCCCAATATCTGAGCAACTTCAAGAGTGCTGCATCTCTCTGAAAGACTTCTTACAATTTTTGACTTTTCAGAGTCAGTTAAATCTCTTTTTTAGCCCATTTTGCCTGAGGAAAAGAAACTGCTTAATAATTATGCACATCTTGATATAGGGCAGTGATGGCTAAGCTTTTTGCTGTTGCGTGCCAAAAGCGAGGGGGCCATGAGCGTGCGTGCTCACACCCATAATTCAATGCACTTCACCCCACCCTGTGCATGCACATGTGTCCCCCCCCGCACTCCCCCCACTTTTGGCACACGGTGGGCCCGGTAGGCCCCTTTTTCGATCACCCCAGGCTTCAGAGCATTTCTTGGAGCCTGGGGAGGGCAAAAATGACCTTCTGCACCCTCCTGGAGGCCCTCTGGAGGTCAGAAATGGCCTGTTTGCCGACTTCCGGTGGGCCCGGAAGCCCAAAAATCAGGTGGCGCGCGCTGGAGCTGAGCTAGGGCAACGCTTGCGTGCCCATCGATATGGTTCCGCGTGCCACCTGCCATCACAGATATAGGGTGTTGATTTCCTCCCTGATTACTCAAATACACATCACCTGATCTGCTTATATACACTAAACATTCAAGTTTATATAGTTTGGAGGTAGGAAATATGCATAAAAATGATGATATGGTCAAAATACTCACTTGCATAATAATTGTGCACACGGTGTTTGAACAAATCATTTTCTTTCTTTGGGATATGAAAATGGAGGCCAGAGGTTTCTACTTTTAAATCAGTCATGGAGAACTATGATTTGCCTGGAATTACATGCAAAATCTTCTACCATTCTTTGTATTTAAAAGAAGTAAAGATAAGCACTGATGTCTGCAGCTTGTTTATCTTATTTGAAACTTCATTACACTACACTGTATTTTAATTTGGTCTTTGTTACCTTTCTCTCCTGATTCCTTCATGAACAAACTTTCTGTTCTGAATTTATTGTTGTTCTGTATAATGCCCAATATGTAAATAGACAAAACAGGACAGTGAGTTAGATGGTTCACAGTTTTTAATTTAATATGTTACAGTTCAGTATTTAAATGAAAAACTTCAAAACCCTTTCCTTCTAGTTTCTCCTTCATTAATGGCATTTTGTTTAATACCACAATTCCTCTGCAATACATCCATTATACTTTGTAGACATTTATTCATCCTTTATGATAATTGCTAGCAGTTTTATACAGACTCTGAAGGTCAGGGCTAGCTTTCAGAGAGGAATGTAATAAACCAAAAAAGAATATCATTTTCTCTTTTTAGCCAATTTCTATAGCTGTTATAAATGACTATAAATATATGAGAAACACTTGGTGGCAATCCTATATACTCTTACATATGCACAAATGTATTTAGAGTACAGTGGAAAAAATGAACTGATCGGCTTTAATAATATAGCCACAATTATCTGAATTTCCATAATTTATCTTACTTTAAGGTAACTTTTTATACCTTCAACCTAACACGGTGAAAATTCTGGCATGAATTTTCGGGTGGAATGAATTACCATCAATTTTACTAAGGCTTAGCTTAAAGTTGTGCATCTGCTGTCTGTGGTGTGCAATGAGATCGGCAATCTGCTCTAAAAATTTCAAAATCAGATATTTTGTATTAGTGGAAGAACATATAAAACATTTAGGGTGGTACGGAGAAAAGAAAAAATACATTTGGACAGGCGCCTTTTGCTAGCACTTATGTGAACACAGTCCTCTGTGTAATAAGGCTACAATTTTGCATTGGGTAAGATTGTACCTTTTTTTCTCATTCATATTCCATGCAGTAAATTATGGTTTTTTTCCTTAATATAAGAGAACAGGAATAGTCTGACAGTGTAATTGCTGCACTGTAACTTAGTACGCAGTGGCTCAGTGGCTAAGCACTGAGCTTGTCGATTGAAAGGTCGACAGTTCGGTGGTTCAAGTCCCTAGTGCCGTGTAACAGGGTGAGCTCCCGTTACTTGTCCCAGCTTCCGCCAACCTAGTAGTCCGAAAGCATGTAAAAAATGCAAGTAGAAAAATAGGGACCAACTTTGATGGGAAGGTAACAGCGTTCTGTGCGCCTTTGGCATTGAGTCATGCCAGCTACATGACCACAGAGATGTCATCAGACAGCGGTGGCTGTTCGGCTTTGAAACAGAGATGAGCACCGCCTCCTAGACCCGGGAACAACTAGCACATATGTGCAAGGGGAACCTTTACCTTTAACTTAGTACCAACATATGTAAACAACATTTTTGCCCTGCACTGCATAAAACTCTCTTAAAAATACTTTTGAAACATGCAGTATTAGGGCTAAAATAGGGTATGAAAAGCTCAATTTTATTAACTTTATCTTCATAATATTTATATTTAGAAAATAATGATCTAATTACCTTGACTACTGATGGGAAGTGAAGATTCCTTTTATACTATTTTATCTATGAGTGAAGAAATATTTGTTAAGATTTGAGTCCTGATCAAGCTGCCAGAAGATTAAAATTTTATTGCTTTTTACAAAATAGGAAATGGGGTTCACCACATGGATCAGAATAATAAATATGATATAGAAAGCAATAAATCTGCTTTCAGAGCAATTCAGAAAAAAAATGATAATTTACTAAATTAAATTATATGTACATTTTATTCAAAATATTTCCAAATTTTACCACTGTATTATCTATAATATGATATTACTATGATATATATGTTAGGAATAAGAATTCTGAAAATATTTTGAAATTGTCATTGAAATATTTTCAAGAAGTTATGGTGAGATTTTTTTTCTGAGATAAGCAAATATTAGCATTCAGCAAATATATCCATTGATTTTACAATTTTAAAGGAAATAACGAAGATAAACAGCAAGAAAAAATGGAAGAAATTTGGTGATTAAGAACACATTTTTTTCTTTAACCTTTTTATTCATTGATAATGATCAAATGTTGATTGATGTAAGACTAGATAATATGATGGCCCTAGCTATTATTGAATTTAATACATTAAATGGTGAACAGGACACACTGCAAAACCTGACAGCTATCTATGGAGGCATGTCCATTTCTTCAAGAGGAAGGAAAGCCAGAAACAAGGAGGAAGAGGTATGCTTCCTGCATGTTTTCTGCCTTCATTGCATACATAGAATCCCATTCTCTGCCTCATTTTTTCTGCATGGACGTATAATAAAAAAAGACTTCTTTAGGGTTTTATTTAGTATAAACAGACAACTCTTAGAGATGGCCCTTTGGCAAATTATTGTATTTGTTACCTAAATTCTGTCACCAGAAAAAAGTAATTCATTTTCTCTTAAAACACAATCAAATTTCATCTCCTTTGATAGTTATTAACCACATTTCATGATACATCAGTGATGTGTCTGCTGAATTTACTTCTCTTCCAAAAGAGACTTGACACATTACTAGTTTGTGGAATTTGAAAGAATCAGCATTGCTGAAACTTTCCTCAAGCAGAAAGGTCTCTTTTTATTTTCTTTCAGGAATACTTGGCAAGACTGAGGCAAATTAGACTTCAAAACTTTAATGAACGCCAACAAATAAAAGCAAAACTTCGTGGAGAAAAGGCAAGTTATTTTCTTTTTATTTAGAGTAGGTGGAAGCATTTGCAGTGACTCATGATCTTTTATGCTGATCTGGGTTAATTTAAAAACCTCTGCATAAGAAATTAATTCAAACCCCTGGACCTCTGTGTGTTGTGCTTCTGCTTATTCTGTGAAGTCTGTTGATTCAGAAAGAAGAGGGTATCAGGAGGGGAAAAGAGATGTCCCCATTCACTGTGTAGCCTCCCAGGGGTTATCGCTGAGAGAATGCAACACTTGAAAAACAGTGACCCACTTCTGATTTAGATTATTAGTGATATCAATCAACTGTTTTATGGAACATGCTCATTATTAAATGCTGTAATCTACACAGCAAGCTACCTTACTTGGAGTTGGAAAAAAAGAAGTGAAATCTGCTTCAAGCTGAGCATAACTCCTTTTGATTTCACTGATTCCTTCATGTAGTATTGTCTTCTCCCAGTCTAATCTATATCCTGGGAATTACCTAGTGATCTGCATTCAAGTACTAGTCAAGCCTAACCCTGCTTAGTTCTGATGAGATCAGCTTTGTCTTACAGAGTAACAAAAAACACATGTGAACTAGAATTCCATGGTTGTATCTTAAAATAACTGCAATTTTCAGGCAGTGTGAATTTTAACCTTCCATGTCAGCAAATAAAACAATTTTCATAAGCTTGGGGAATACAGAGAAAAATATCTCCAGCTATGTAAGAGGATCTATGGCAGGGGTGTCAAACCCGCATTGTCACGTGGTCACATGAAGTATCGCAACTTTTTCCCCCTTTGCTAAAATGGGGGTGGGCATGGCCAGCACATGATGCATCCAGCCCATGAGCTGCCAGTTTGACACCCTTGATCTATGACTACAGATAAACTCTCTTTCCACACTGTCAAGAGCTTTTAGTGATATTATAAAAACATTTTTAGTTGCTTTCTGATTCAAGAATAGTTTTACATTGGTTAACTGTGCATATGTTGTACATAGGCTTAATCAAAAATACATTATTTTAAGGTTGAGTGAATCCAGCAGTTGGGTGATTCCAGCAGCTAAGTGAAAAAATATCATGCATATGAGCTAAATTACTAATTTGGTAATCAGTAGAAGTAAGATGAGTATCAATCAGTGCAATCACAATACTTTTATATTGCTGGCCTGCTACATTAGCTATGTTTTATTTCTTCATTGAGAAGTGGAAATACAGTCCAAATACTGTATCCCTGAATTATCTTACAGAGCGGTTACTATTGCAATTATTATGCTGTGCTTTGGAAATCTGTGAGTAGGATGTTAATATTTAACCTGCCATTTAATTTGTCTATATAATCTGGTTTGGGGATATTTTTGTTTTTAGACATATCTATCCACAGTGGTTCCATGTCATATAAGATATGTTGTAATATAACCAAAAGAGTTGTGGTCTCTTTAAATAAAGTCATTTCTCTCTTTATTAAAATAGACAAGTGGTTCTCAACCTTCCTAATGCCGCGACCCTTTAATACAGTTCCTCATGTTCTGGTGACCCCCAACCAGGGGTGGGGTCTAAATTTTTTTACTATGGGTTCTGTGGGCGTGGCTTGTTTTGTGGGTGTGGCTTGGAGGTCATGTGACTGGGTGGGCGTGGCTAGCTGGTCATGTGACCTGGTGGCCATGGTTATGTGTATAGGGACTACTCAG